>JBANCY010000005.1:0-164668 GCA_037040045.1 Phorticella flavipennis
GAGCAGGAATCGAACCTACGTCTCTTTGTTTGGCAAGCCAGTGCGCTATGCACTGGGCTACCGAGACCCCCAAAATTAATTGTTATATAGGCTGAGTTTATTATGAGCTTAGGGGCCTCGGTGGACCAGTGGATAGCGCACTGTGCCGCCAAACAAGAGGTGCGAGTTCGAGTCCCGCTCATGTCAATAAGCATGTCGATAAGCATGACCCTCCTAGAAAAACTAGGTTTTTGGCGTAGGATTTGAAATCCACCCACGTAAGATCTTCAGTGAAGGAAGCAGGAAAAAAAGAAAAACAGTGCTTCAGGCTTTGACCCAATGGGATTTTTATGGCCTTATAATAATAACCCCGCCAGACAAGTTGCATTTTTGACCGAAAAATCGACCTGAAATCGAGTAAAAATTGAACATATAAAGTGAAGAAAGATCGTATAGGGGTATATTTCAAAAGCTCACAACTTGATTAAAACTTATCCGATTTCGACTTCTTTTACCATTTTATTCATAGTTTTTCATTCCAATTCGATCCACATTCAAATTTTATTTGATTTTTTTGAATTTGAATTTGCAAAAATAAAATTTTTTGATATTTTCTGGAGTTTTAGGTAAGGGTCCCCCCTGTGTTTTGAAAAAATTTTGAAATCTAAAAACTCAAAATTTTAATTTTATTCCTCTTCTGTGATCAAAATTAGCATAAAAAACTATTTTAAATGAGTTTCATTTTTCACCCGAAAGTCAACCTGAAATCGAGTAAAATTTTGACATGTAAAGCGAAATATGTCATCTGTGGTCATATTTCAAAAGATCCTAACTTGTTCAAAACTGCACCGATTTTGACTTGTTACATGAATTTTGTTCATGAATTTTGAAATAAGCATAAAAAAAACAACTTTAAAACTTTCCCAGACGAATTTCATTTTTTACCCAAAAATCGGCCTCAAATCGATTAAAACTTTATGTAGCATATAAGCGAAATATTATATATATTTGGATATATTTTAATATATGAAAATTTGGTCAAAACTGAACCGATTCTAACTAGCTATACCATTTTGATCATGATTTTTAGACTCTTTTGCGAATAACTTCGGTGTTTTAATCAACTTGAAACTTTCAGGGTAAGTTTGAAATACAATCCATAACACGTATGCTGAAAATCTTGCCATAAACGTTTAACCACCAGGTACCATAATGAATTTATCACCTTTTGCCATTTTAGCCCGTTTTCGGCCAATTCTGAGTCTTATAACTTCGGTCTTTATGATCCGATCGTTCTGAAATTTTCAGGAATGGTTTATAATAATGTCTTGAATGCATATTATGGAACTCCAATCATTTCGATAAGGAAATGTAGAAAACATAAGCACTTATCAAATTTGGGAGATACCAAACCACTTTCTGTATAGTAACTTTGCCTACCCGCATACCAAATTATATGACTCTAGCATAAAAATTGTGACTGCTATACATATTTCTCCTATATATCCCATATCCTGCCCAAAACTTCACAAAATGTCGAGGGTATATCCTAGTCAATCACACTTTTGGACTTGACTTTCGTTTGGCTTTTGTTTTCAACTTATCCCCAGAGGAGACGGCATAACTCAAAAACCAAAAAAAAAAAATCGAAAAATGAAAAAAAAAACGTGTGATAAAAAAAACAAAATTTTATGTTGCACTAAATTTTGTTGTTGTTGTTATTGTTTCTGTCGCATAAACAACAACAACAAAAACACATGTGTAATAAAATTTATGCCCGTAAACAGCTAAAGCAACAACAACACAGACAAGAGCAACAACAACAAAGGCAACCCTCGAATAGACAATGAAAAGCGCATTAAATATTTCATAAACCAGTCGTCTCCGCGCCCTGCCCCCTGCCCCTGTCTATCCTATAACAACCCTGCTCTCATCTCCTTCCGCTTCCAGCTACTCCAACCATTTCCGTTTCCGTTTCCATTTCCATTTTAATTTTGAATTCCATTGCAAGTGATACCGCCCGAACCCCAGCCCGAACCCCATCCCTAGCCCTCGCCCTCGACCGAGCTCTGATGTCTGCCGAGACGCATATAAAATGCTTATAAATAATCAGATCATCTCGGATCAGAGGGAATCTCAGCCAATCTAATTATGAAATTTCTTCAGTCGAACACAATGTGAAATTCCCAAACCTTTTGCCCTTTGACCTTTTGCTTAAGCAATAAAAATTCTTAATTTTTTAAGATTTTAGCGAAAAAATGTCAAAAAGGCCACGAGAATGACATTTGCCCTGAATATATGATATATAAGAGGGCTGTTCGAAAAGTTTGGAGGGCTTTATGAGGTGGGAACATCATGTGAAAATCGCTGCAGTTTTGTCGAACTTATGATGGTTCGAGTTTTGCTCTAACACCTAATTTTAGACTTTACATGTTAAAATTTTACTCGATTCCAGGCCGATTTTTGGGTAAAAAATTAAACTCATCTGGGCAAGTTTTAAAATTGTTTTTTATACTATTTTCGACCATGGATATGGAAAACAATTGAAATTTTGAGTCTTTATTTTTCAAAACTTTTTCAAAATACAGGGGGGACCCTTACCCCAAACTCCGAAAAATTCGAAAAAAAAATATTTTCGCAAATCGACTAAAATTTGATAGCAGAATAAATTGGGATCTTAAATCATGAACAAAATGGTATATGAAGTCCAAATCGGTGCAGTTTTGAGGAAGTTAGATCTTTTGAAATATGACCACAGATGACATTTTCCATTACATGTCCAAATTTTAATCGATTTCAGGTTGACTTTTGGGCAAAAATTAAACTCATTTGCCGAAGTTTTAAAATAGTTTTTTGTGCTAATTTTGATCACAGAAGAGGAAAAAAGTTAAAATTTTGAGTTTTTAAATTTCAAAATTTTTTCAAAACACAGGGGGGACCCTTACCTCAAATTCCCAAAAATTCGAAAAAAAAAATTATTTTCGCAAATTTACTAAAATTTGAATGCGAAACAAATTGGAATCTCAAATCATGAACAAAATGGTATAACAATCCAAAATCGGTTCAGTTTTGACCAAGCTATGATCTTTTCAAATATGACCCCATATGACCAAATTTTCATTACATGTCAAAATTTTACTCGATTTCAGACCGATTTTTAGGTGAAAAATAAAACTGATCTGAGGAAGTTTTAAAGTTGTTTTTTATACTAAAATGGATCACAGAAATTGTAAAATGTCAAAATTTTGAGTTTTAATATTTCAAAATTTTTTCAAAACACAGGGGGGAACCTTACCTCAAACTCCAAAAAATATCAAAAAAAAATTACTTACGCAAATTGTATAAAATTTGGATGTGGAACGATTTGAACTCAAAAATCATGAACAAATTGGTATCACATTCCAAAATCGGTACAGTTTTGACCAAGTCATAATAGATTTAAATATGTCCTCATGACAATTTTTCACTTTACATTTTAAAATTTAACGTTTTTCAGGTAAAAAATTTAAGTTTTCGATTTTCAAATGTTTACTTAATTTTGGCTTTTACCTTTAACAACTTTCCTGGGCAACTCCTCCCGAACCTCCTCTGTCGTTCCCAAATTTCAAATTTCGTTTTTAAATCAAATTTGTCAGCTTTTGACGTTGGATTTGCTTTTAGTTTTCATTTGGTTTTTCATTGGCAACGCAGCTTTTTGAATAAAATGTGTTGATTTTCCTTTTGGACATGGCATAAAGTCGGCCACGCCCATTACAACCAACGCCCCCCTGCAACTGACATTTTCAATTTGTTCGGTCATCAAGCGGCAACTGCGGATTGCACCGTTGAAGCGCCCCGAAAGGATGCAATCAACTTTGTTGCCCCAAACAAATATTGAAGTCGTTTTTAATACACTTGCAACTCAACAATAAAGTAGCTGGACGAAAAGATACCCTATACAAAGAATTCCATTTTCATAATATCTTAAAAATTCGTATTTTAAGTTATTCCAAAGTTCTCCAAGTTCTCCCGACCGCAGTGCTCTTAACCGACTTGCATCTGACAGAACCTGATCGAAACTCAGCCTATTTGTATTCGAGATTCTTCAATATTCTCGTATTATGATGAAAAGTTACTTCCACAAAAACTATATATCTGAAAAAGGTTTAGATTTCAGTTATATTTCTGAAGTTCCTTTCATCCTTTCAGCCTTTCATCTATCAAAATCAAACAGATTTATTTCTATTAAAAAAACAGTCGAACTTCCCTATAATGATTCTTGACGGGACCAGAAAATCGATTCATTATATATAAACTTCATTATATAGAAATTATATTTATATACAATTAAATTGGAACAAAAAAGTTGTGTGTTTGAAATCAATTCTCAATAGAGAGAGCTTCATTGTATAGAAGTTCACTATAGAGAAGTTCGACTGAAAAAGGTTTAGATTTCAGACATGTCTGAAGTTCCTTTCATCCTTTCAGCCTTTCATCTATCAGAATCAAACAGATTGATTTCTATTGTAAATACTTAAAAATATCTAGATTATCATAGAATATCATCATACTTTAATCAAAATACTTCAAAATTATCGGATTATAAGGCGAAGTTACTACCACAAATATATATATTCTGTAAATTTCTTAAATTTTAGACATATTTCTGAATGAGAAAGCGTAGCGTCTGCCCAAGTACCCCATTCAGCCTTTCTTCCATCAAATGGATTTCCCTACCAATTATACATTCCAATCTTTCACCTATCGTAGAATAGACAGATAAGCCGCTTGAGGGCAGATACTGAAGTACTGGGACGACATCCAGGCTAGAAATTGACTCCAATTTGGGATAATTCTGTGCATGGAAATCCTATCTCCTTGAAGAGGTATTGCTATGGGAAATGGGAAGGTATTGCAAAAGACCCTATTCCTGGATACTTTTCTTCTTTTGGGTCAGTTACTGACCCACAGCTGAGTCCAATTCAAGCCATCAGTGAGAGATCGATTGGTGTGATACGCTCAACAAAGAGAACCAAGAGAGCAAAGAAATGAACAACACGGTTGCTCTTAAGACCGTAAGAGCCTCTGTTTCGTTTTTTTCGGTCATTTGTGTGAGCCACCGTGCAGAATAATTTTTTTGACTGATTTTCAGAGCTTTTCAGTTACCCTACGCATTATATCTTATCTCAACTTTTTCCTATCAGTACTTGACCAAAATTCAACCGATTTCGAAACGTTTTTCAAATCCTCCAACTATTCTTAAGATTCATTCAAAGTTATTTCCAGTTTGCGAACAGTTGACAACTCTCAGCCCCGCTCAGACCTCAGTATGCCTTCTCCTAAGCCAAGCTTCACCATTGCCTTGTCCTAACTAAACTTGCTTTACAGGGTATTTGCTAGTCACGCCTGTACCGGTTTTGCTTCCCGACTTTTTCTATTTGCCTGCTCTTATGCTGCTCATTTGTCAGTTGCCCAAGCTGAGGGCAAACTGTTGTGGCAGGTGAAGCCAGCGCTTGGGGGCGTGGTAAGGCGTGGGGCGGCAGTGGGCGGTGGGCGTGGCTTACTTATTATTAATGGTTGCAACTGTTAGCTATTATTTTATTAAAGTCCGGGCTTATTTGCCAACAATATTGTTTTTTTATACTCTTTCCGAAGAAAATGGTATATTCACTTTGTCCGAAGGAATGTTATGCCTTGAAAGAAACTCCGTAGAGCCCCAAAAGTTACATTCAGAATTTTCAGGAGGTCAAAGGAAAGCGATTGAGTCATGTCCATCTGTCTGTCCATCCGTCCGCCCTCAGTTTTTGAACTATCCTAATGAAACTTGACACATAGCCTTCCTTTGTTATACGTCAGAACATATTTCGGAACCGGTCGGATCGGACTTCTATATCATATAAACGTCATATAACCAAAAGTCGGCTTGGCCCGTATTTCACATGTTTTCCAATTTATTTGACTGAAAGTTAATATATTCTGCAGATTCATTATTATCTGCCGCTCCAGCAAATTTCATAAAGATTGGTTTTCATATAGCTGAAATATAACCATAAATCGGATTTGCACATATTTGCCATGTTTTCCAACTTATTAAACTCAAAGTTCACACACTCTTAAGATTTGTTACTATCTACTGTTCCACCAAATTTCATTAGGATCTGACTACTATATCATATAGCTGCCTTATAATCAATAGACGATTTCGCTCATATTTCTCAAGTTTTTAAGCATATTGGACTGAAATCTTACATACTCTCAAGATTATCTTATTATCTGCCGTTCTACCAAATTTCAAAGGGATGGGGCATCTATATCGTATAGCTGTCATATAATCATAAATCGGTGTTGCCAAAATTTTCCCGAAATTTGGGGAAAAGAGTATAAAATCTTCGGCGCGCACCGAAGATTATCCTTCCTTACGTGTTTTTTTAGGTGTTGTTTTTGGGCTTAAAGTGCGCAACGCCATTTTGTGGCATGGACAATTGGAGTTGCAACAAAAGTCGCAACAATGGCCGCTGGGCTGTGGCATAAACCAATACAAACAAATCAAGAAGCAAATAAATAAATAAATAAATAAATAAATGAACAATGCTAACAAATATTTGTGCGGCTTTTGTGTGCGCATTGTTCTTGTTGCATGCCCCATGCTGCATGCCCCATGCTGCATGCCCCATGCGGCATGCCCCGTGCTGCATGCGGCATGTTGCATATTGCATATGCATGCGCCTTCCGAAAAAGATACTGCAACATTTTATGTGGCATATGCATGTTGCACACACACACACATCGCCTGCGGCCGACAAAGCATTCCATGGAAATTTCGCAGCGGATTTAACGGGGAGTTTGCGTAATTTTTGCCCTGTTTTCCGGGTCTGAAAGGGGCCTGTTAAAACTTTTACAGCCGCCACAACATGTGGCTAACTCGGAGTCGACTCCCAGCGCGGCGCCCCGAGCCTGCAACAGGCCCAGCTGCAACTCCGGAACAGAAAAAGAGAACCCATTTTATTCTGCATTTTCAAATTGATTCCCTTTGACGGAATAAATTTCGGAATCATGCAGATATATGCATATAGATTTGTGATCGGAATAGTTAAAAATTCCAGTACTGCAAGACCAACAGCTGCAGTTTTGATACCCCAGATCCCTTAACTTCCCTAGTTCTTAGTTAGGCCCTTCTATGGTGAAATATATTAACATCTTATCCCATCCTTCAACACAAGTTAATTGAGAATTACTCTCTTCAGAGATGTATAGTTTCTCCTAGCACCATCTTGAATATAGGCAGAAGGGCCTTGGAGGCCTCGGTAGACCAGTGGATAGAGCACTATCCCGCCAAACAAGAGGTGCGAGTTCGAGTCCCGCTCATCTCAATAGGCATGACCCTCCTAGAAAAACTAGGTTGTGGCGTAGGACTTGAAATCCACCCACTTAAAAAAATGTTCTTTAGTGAGGAGGGTTCTGCTTATCGACAAGAGCGGGACTGAATCGTAAAAAAATCGACCCAATTCTGAACCGCAAGATGACTGATAATGGAAAGTGGTTCCCTTACAGAAACGTCAGACGATAAGGGTCCTTGTCCTAGAATATGGAGCCGGCACAAGCGGTTTTTAAGCCAGGATTGATTGCAAGGGAGGTTTTGTGGTGTGTTTGGTGGGATTGGAGTTCGGGGCTGATCCGTCAGCTATTGGAACGTCGAGAGCAATCGCCCAGAAGCACCCAGCTTTGGCCAACAGAAGGAGAATTGTGTCTCATCAGGACAACTCCAAAACACACCCATCGATAGTGTCTTGCCAGAAGCGCCTAGAGCTTGATTGGGAGGTTCTTATGAATCCACCTTATAGTCTGAACGTCGCACCAAGTGATCCCATCTGTTTCTGTCCATGGCGAATAATTTGGCTGATCAAAAATTGGCTTTAAAAGAAGCTTTTGAAAATGGATTGTTCCAGTTTTTTGCCCATAGGGAGTAGGGTTTTTATGAGAGGGGTCATTGTGACACAACCTTCAAAAATCGGCTAATTAGAACTTTGGTAAATAAAGCTTTTAATTTAATGCAAAAACAATGGATAACTTCTAATTAGAACTAAGATTTATAGGTTTGTATTCACAGATCGCCGTGAATCAAAAATATTTCTATAAAATTGACACATTTTTCACCAAGTCCAACATTTTTGGTTCTTTCAATTCAATAATCAAACAAACTTTCCTGAAAAAAACGTCTTTCATCTAAAATGTTGCCCCTAGTTGATCCTAGTTTTGTTCCAAGATTTCCCTTTGTCTCAGCGCCAAATCCCCAAAAGGCCAATCGACGGGCATAAAGCAAATTCGCGTTGATCTGCGGGTTTTCGCAACAAAATTGCCAAAGATCCAATTTGCCAGATGAAAAAGTGCCGAAAACAGACAAAATGTGGCAAATGCCAAATGCCAGATGAGGTTTTCCACTTGGCAAAGCCAATAAAAATCATATTACGCATACGCCATGGAGGAGGTGGCAGGGACAGAGGCAGAGTTGCAAGTTGGAAGTTGCCAGTTGCAAAAACGGTTATCAAAACGCATCAAAATGTTGCACCAAACTTTATTCCGAAGCTGCCACAAACGGAGCAGAGGCCCGGATCCGGACCCGGGCCCAAGCCGCAGCCGCAGGCATTGAAAATAACCATAAAATGGGAAATGCATTTCGGGGGGAAACTCCAAAGAAAATTTCAGACTGACGTTACCCGAGGGGGGGAGCGTGGGCGAATGGTGAAAGGGGGGCTTGTTTGTTGGTCTTACGGTTGTGTGCCACACACACACCCTCCGCACACCCCCCGTACACCCGCACACACCCAAAGAGTATGCAGAAGCGTGGAAAGAAATATGATAATCAAAGCTCACACAGAGAGCGCAACAACAACATAAAAAACAAGCTTCTTTGTAGAAAATATTTTCCAGGGTATACCCGTGATTTATATACTCTACATATTTGCCATCTGCTAAGCAACTGTTTTATACCCTGATCCCAATTCAAAATTTATATGAAGGGTATAATAAGCTTGTGCAAATGTATGTAACAGGCAGTAGGAGGCGTGGCAGACTCCATAAAGTATACAGATTCTTGATCAGGATCAATATCGGAGTCGATTTTGCCATGTCCATCTGCCTGTCCGTCCCTTCGTCTGTCTGTCCGTCCAAGATTATAAGAGCTAGAGACTTAAAACTCGGCATGAAGGTCCGTGGATACAACACGGCCCCTTCGCCCGATAATTGATAATGGCCATAACTTTGGCATTTATAGAGCAATCGACATCAAATTCGGTAAATGAGGTCATAATTGGAAACTGCAGAATGGAATTTCCCAAAATTTTGATATACCCGTCCATTTTCCCGGAAAGTGACGAAATGTATCTATGAGCTACTAATTTTAGGCTAAAATCTAGAAATTTGGTATGTATGTGTCAATAGATCTTATACAGAAAGTGGCATAAAAAATTTGTTTCCATCCTGAATGGGTCCCTCGTAAATTAGAAAAGTGCTTATTTTTTCTACAATCCTTATTATAATGGTTGGAATTGTAGAATAAATATTTTTAATGATGTCATCAACCAATCCTAAAAGTTTCAGAGCGATCGAATCATAAACAAAGAAGTTATAAGATTTAGAAATGGCCGAAAACGGGTCACTCGACTAGAGATTTCTTACTTGTTTTTCATTCATTACATAAGAAAAATATTAGATATTATAAAAAAAATTCCTCATTCTAAGTAAAAAAAAATCATCAGAGGCGCAATTGTGGAAAAATCATTTTGATAAGAAGTCCACATATATTAACCTATTCCAAAATTTTCATTGCAATCGTATAACAATTTTGGAAGATATTCAAGCATTGCTTTTATAATCTGAGCACAGAGTAGGTCATAGGGAGGGCTTCTCGATGTCAAGCAGATGTTTAGATTGTACCAGTGGATAGCGCACGCCAAACAAGAGATGTGGGTTCGAGGCTCGCTCATGTCGATAAGCATAACCCTCCTTTGAAAAACTAGGTTGTGGCGTAGGATTGGAAATCCACCCACGTAAAAATAAAGTTCTTTAGTAAAGGAAGCCGAAATAAAGGAAAATAGTCCCTCAGGCTGTGACCCAATGGGGTTGTTATGGCAACATAGAAATAACAATAGTTGTTTCTGGAAGAAACTAAACTCTCATAAATGGACACCTCCTTTTAATGGACAAAACTTGGGAACGGGGGAAAAGAGAGATTTTAAAACTGTCCCAAACTGTCTCGCATAGTGAAGTAACTCGATTTGTTTGCTTTAGTTTCGGGTTAGGGTATTTCAGGCGATGAGCGAAAATGTTTATCCTTTCAGCTTTGGCGCCGACATCGTTGCATAGGAAATGTTATTGTTAAATGTTAGTTTTGTTATACAAACACGTGCATGGACCGACGGACAGGGGGGCCGACAGGGGGACAGACAGTCAGGACAGACTTAGGAAAACACCCACACACACTCAAAAAGATAGTTTGTTGAAAAATATGAATAGTCAAAGCGGCAGTCGAAGTCGAAGTCGAACTCGCATGCGAAAGTCGGCCAGATGTTCCGCCTTAACTTTATCCCACAGACCAGGTAGCTATAGCTACCCCCGCCCCATGGGAGGACGAGGGAAACAGGGGGAGGTCTGGGAGCAGGGTGTATGGCAAAACGCTAATGGGAATTTGTGTTGTTCGCCTTTTTCGGCCGAGGGAGGGCCACGAAGGGGGCACACGTTCCTGTTGCAAGTGCAACATTCAAATGCAACAACATGTGGCAACTCTGACAACAACAACAGCAACAGAATCTGTCAAATAGCCGCAGGTAAAAACCACTTGGCAGTTTCATCCATGGACTTTGATGTTCTCTAAGAACTAACAAGATAGAGTGCTGCAGTCGGTAGGGGGCGTGGCATCAAAATTTCAGCATCATCTATGCAAAATTTCCTGTCTTTAGCTAGAATAGTTTAGCTGCCGGATGCCCTTTTTCCGCAACTTCTGAGTCTTATAACTTCGGTGTTTATAATCCGATCATTCTGAAATTTTCAGAATTGACTTACGACATAGTCTTCAATGTATATTCCCAATTTGAAACAATATTATAGGGATTGTTGGAAAAATAGATACTTTTTTAATTTAGAAGAGATTAAATTAGGATGGAAAAAAAAGTTTGATGCTATTTTCTGTATAGGGTCTATGGGCATCCACATACCAAATTTAATTGCTCTAGCATAAAAACTATGGCTGCTAGAGACATTTCGTTACTTTCCGGGAAAATGGCGGGGTGTATTAAGATTTTGGGAAGTTGGTAGAGTACACTCTGACACTCAACGATTGAGTCTCAACTCGTCGAGCTCTAGGAAAAAGCCACGACTAGCTCCAAGACCCCCTCGAAAGTCCTCCGGAAAACTTGCACCTCCTTTGACATAGGTATGAATTTTGACAATAACAGCCCCCCATTCCCCCTTACACCCACGCATGACTCGACTAAATAGCTATTTCCAGCTAAATTGTTGCCCTTTAAGCTTATTTCCTGGCTGGCCGAGAGGAACCCTTATCATGTGCGCCTATCGGAACCTAAATCGGACTTTTCATTAACAATTCAAGCCAAGGCGTACGCCCGGGCGCCCTCCCGACTTATAAATGTTTCATTAAAATTAACAAATATTTTATATGAAGCGCAAACAATGCCAATCCTGAGACCAAAAAGTGGCCAACGCTGAGTTGCAAAAGGAATAAATTTACTTTCCCGGATGGGGTGGACGGGCCTTAGGTGAGTTCTGCTCACGGGAAGGTGGGGGATGTTTGGACAAAGGCTACTCAAAAGTCAGCAGCTGGCAAATTATGGCCAAGAACTTGAGCTGACCAGGAGCTGGAACGGGGGGGCCAGAGCGGGGCCCATCATAAAAACCATATTGTTTTGGGACCCCAAACTGACGGCCATCCGCCCGTCACGCCCATTGCCCCCGAGTCGTTGTTGTTGCTGTCGCTCCTGCTGCTTGTCAATAATGTCAACAATGTTGTTTGTTGCTCCATAAATTACAAGCTCTCCTTTCCCCCGGTATCCACCTATATACCCCCTATAGTCCCCTATAACCCCCTATGTCCCCTGTTGTTCTCCAATTGCCCTCATCCATCCGCCGGCTTTGTTTCTTGGTCGATTGCCCCTGCTTTGGCCAGCGGCTCCCACATTTTACGAGTGCAGCTGGTGCCCCGCTTTTGGCGCCCGAGCAACAGCTCCGATTGCGGAAAAAACTTGGAACAAGCCGCTCGTCTTATACCCTGACAAAAGCCGCTTAACTTCAACAAGGAGTCCTCCCTAGCCAGCCCAAGGTCCGGCATTGCGCGACACCCCCGAGGCAACAGGCGCTTAGTTATTCGCTTTGAAGTCCTAAGCAAATCCATTTGGAAATCAACTAAAATTTTGGTCAAGGGGGAACCACATGGTCATAAGTCAATCCGCTTGGACATGCTAATATTTTAGGGGGGAACCAGGCTAAAGTCATCGAAAAATCACTAAAAAGGAGATAAAAGTAACAAGCAAATCCGATTGGAAATCAACTAAGATTTCCATCTGGTTTAACAACAAGGAGAAACCAAGCAGAGTCCGACAAAAAACTGGATATAATAAGTAAATCTGCTTAAAAATCAACTCAAATTTTGGTCAAGGGGGGATCACATTGTCATAAGTCAATCCACTTGGACATGTTAATATAATATTTTAAGGGGAAACCAAGCAAAAGCCATCAAAAAATCACTAAAAAGACTAATTCTGGGAGATGAAAGTAATAAACAAATCCGATTGGAAATCAGCTAAAACTAAGGGGAAACCAAGCGAAGGAAAAATAAACTAATTCTAAGATAAAAGTCATAAGCAAATCTTGTAAAATTTCGTTCAAACGGAAAACAAGCAAAAGCCATCCAAAAACTAAAGAAAAATTATTGGACAAATAAGCAAATCCTCTCAAAAAACTAGGGGGGGAACTAAGCCAAAGTCTGCTTAAAGACCTTATGGAAACTCTAGAGTCCAGATCGAGATCTTAATGTAGAGATTTTCGCTTGGAAATCAGCTACGATTTTGAAAAAGTTAAAAGAGATTCCATTCTTTTAAAATGCATAAAATATCTCTCAAAAATCAGGACTATGGAAATAATAGACTAATCCTACACGATTCGTTACACACATACACTATATAGAACATGTGTATGGAAAGTCAATTTTAAAGTCTAGACATATCGCCTGGTATGAAAATTTTTTTTTGATTTATCAGGGTCGGGCTGACATCAGAAATTTAAGAGAGTGCCGACATGCCAAATAGCTGTAAGTAGTTTAGCCCCGACATAATGCATTTTTCACCTTTAGCCATTTTGACCCGTTTTCGGAAACTTCTAAGTGTTATAACTACGGTGTTTACACTCCGATCATTCTGAAATTTTCAAGATAGCTTAATGTAAATGTATATTGAATAAATATGAGTTATTTCATGTAGTTATGTTACGAATTGACTGATTTTAGAATCTTTTTGGTATAGTCTCTATGCTCAACTAGAAAAATTGTATGGACTTGAATTCCACCCACGTAAAATAAGTTCTTCAGTGAAGGATGCAGAAAAAAAGTGCTTCGGACTTTGATAGGGTTGTTATGGCCAAACTACAGCTATTTCCGCTCAACCCTAGCTAAATGACCGACGTGGAGAACTGGGTATTACCTCCTCCTTTGAACTATTTTTAAGGCCAGGCAAAAATCATAAATAACTTTGTAGATTTTGACTGCAGTTGTGCTGCTATTTGGGAAAGAGTATAACAAGTGGGGGAAGCCCACACATCGATGAATATGAACAAATGCAACACATTTTATGAGGAAGGATTTTGGGGGGGGATATTCCAATGTTTCATTGTTTATCTGTTTGCGTTTGCAATGAAAATATTTGTTAATTTTATTGTTCCGACGATTTCCAAATGACTTAACATAAAAATATATATGTATATAACCAATATATAACCAATATATAACCAATATATTTTGCAAATTGCAAAGAAAATATGAAATATTTATTCGGAAAATTCTTAAATCAATATAAAAGTCAATTTCATTGAAAACTATACAAAAGAAGGGAGGAAATTTTGCTTTGAGCTGGCAAAATTTATGGGAGAAATTTGATAGAAAGTTTTGACATTAAATCTTTATGTTGCGTCTAATTAGAAGAGGAAACTTGGCAAGTCGTAAAAAAACCGGGGACAAAACCCGGGACATATTGAATTAAATATTCAATCATAAGAACAAAAGGCAAAAGTTGTTACGCAGCTGCAGGAGGCGCTGCCAATCATCCGGCGACGGTTGGCTTGGTTTGGTTTGGTTCACCCGGAGACCCACTGGCTCCCTCCCTTGGAGGGGCCCCGCCGAATCGCTCCACTCCAAGTGACATTTTATGGCTCTTCTGGCAGCGACGCGTCGCAACATCGTCAGCTGAAGTTGATAGACAATTTTGAGTACGTCATAAACATTTACGGCAGGACGTGAGACCCCGGCCCAGGACCTAGCACAAGTGCCGTGTCCTTGGCATACGCCGCGACGCCCCCAGCCCCACTCCGCACCCCAACCAGAGACAGAGCCTATCCAATAAACAAGCGCCTTGGCTTCCCCTTGGGCTCGGCATTTCGGGAATCGTAACTTAATCGGAAACTATTCAAGGAATTATTACGGATTGCCTTCATGTCAGCAATATGATGCTTATTGGGGAGAACTCCCGAAAACATAATACAGATTAAAACCAATTTCATCAAAGTAAGTAAGGAGTATTCCATTCTAATCCAAATTTCGGCGGCTAAAGTAGAGGCCTAGGGAGTACCCACATGAAAACTACAAAATACATTTGGACTAGACCAAAAAGTTATCCGGATTTAGAAAGATGATACGATGATGCTAAACAACATAATAGGAGGTATGCAAATCCCTTGACTTAGTAGAGTTTGAGCAGGTGTCAAAGATGTTCAAGGACACCAGTAAATAGAGATTACGCCAGATTTCGAATTTCCACCTGCGACACTTTGCTGAAGCGGAACAAAATCGACCCATTCCCGAAGCGGACGGAGACTAGGGATGAAGAATGGTTCCCCTACAGCGGCTTCAGACGATAAGGGTGCTGGTTTAAGGACATGGAGCAGGCAGAAACGGTTTCCAAGCCAGGCAAGGGAGCTTTTGTTATGTGTTTGGTGGGATTGGAGTTCGGGGCTGATCCGTCTATTGGAACGTCGGAAGCACCAGAAGCACCCAGCTTTGACCAACAGGAGGAGAATTGTGTCTCATCAGGGCAACTTCAGAACACACCCATCGATAGTGACTCGCCAGAAGTGCCTAGAGCTTGATGGGGAGGTTATTATGCATCCACCTTATAGTCTGAACCTCGCACCAAGTGATCCCATCTGTTTCTATCCATTCCACATGATTTGGCTGATGAAGAGTTGCCTTTAAAAGAAGCTTTTGAAAATGGATTGTTCCAGTTTTTTACCCATAGAAACAAGCGTTTCTATGAGAGGGGTGAGACATAACCTAAAAATTCCATTAGGTTATAAAACAAAACGGTGCTCGTTTTACTATGGTGAAAAAGCCTTGAATTTAACCAAAAATAATGGACTTTTAGTAGAACTTTACAAATGGCATTCCATTTATATGAAAAATCAAGTCACTTACCAAATTCACTAAGAAATCAGTTCAAATTTTGTTCTCCGAATTTCAGAACCACATCAAACCAAAGATTGCAAAATTTTAAATGGCAAATCGAATGTTTGAAGAAATTCTAAAGGATATCCATAAGTTCCATTTGACAGTTTGAAGTTTTTATTACTATTATGTGGTCAAAACAACCCCATTGGATCACAGTTTGAAACACTCTTTTTGCTATAATTTCAGCTTACTTCACTGATTGGATTTCAAATCCTACGCCACAACCTAGTTTTTCTAGGAGGGTCATGCTTATTCACACGAGTGGGCCTCGAACCACAACCTCTTGTTTGGCGAGGCTTTGCGCTATGCACTGATTCACCGAGGTCCCCAAAGTTCCAGTCATAAAACTATCTTCAAAATTTCAGAACGATTAGAACATAAACACGGAAGTTATAAGACGTAGAAATTGCTAAAAAAAAAAACGAGCCAAAAGGCCCCCAAGAGTTCGAAGTTAAGGAAAATTAATATTCAATAAAGGTCATAAAGATCAACATAAGTGGGATTCGAGCCGGCGAGCTCTTGTTTGTCGAGAGGCTGAGGCTCAAGAGCATGATTTTTTCGCCAAGGAAGTTTCTCTGTTTTTTGAAAAAACTCCTTGGTTTTTTAGGGAATTCACTTAAATATCAATATAGCTATATATCAATATAGCTATATATTGATATAGCTATATTAATTTTGGATAAATCAATTACGAATTTGCACCAAATATGCCTGAAAATATGCACAAATCCGATCGGATTTGGTCCGGGCAAATGCAGATGCCTGTCAATGGTAAATGTCATAAATATTTACTTTAGCACAATTTGGGGGCGGCCCTTAGGGGCGTGGCACATTGATTTGAAATTAATAAGCCTTAAGTCTTGGGCAATTGATGAAATGATTATGATGATGGAGGAGGCCGAGGCGGAGGCGTGGCTGGTGGGCGGGAAGTTGCCCCTTGGGTTGGGCTTGGGCTTGGGTTTCTTTTGCTCAACTCAAATTGCACACACAAAGCTCGAAATTAAATCATAATTTTCATGCATGTAATTATCGCACACACACACACAGATACACAAACACACACACACAGACGCACACACACACAGATACACACACACACACACAGCCCACGGCCATTTTGTAGGCGCAGGTGAGGAGTCAAAACAGCATTTCCTGTCCGTGCGCCAAGTTTCAAGTGGGTGTGCCTGATTGTGCGTGTGTGTGTATCTGTGTGTGTATGGGTATGTGTGTGTGTGTGTGTGTGTGTGTGCACCTAATAAGATTACAAATTATTTTGGCTAATTGCCTCTGACATAACTAATAACAACTGCAACAGCCGGAGCAAAGCTCACAATGCCACTTAGTGCATGGCCTCCTCCATCTTTGGCTTCGGCTTCCTCCATTTTGAGCCGGCCTTCCTTCCGGTATCGTTGCTTACGTGCAGGTATCGAGTATATGGCGCCCTCCGCTCCTCTCCTCTCCTCTCCCCTCACGTACAACTTGGCTGGCTACGTGGCTCCTTGGAGTTCCTTCCGTCTTGGCGCCTAATTGTATGCCATAAAATAATAATTACATGCCATGCATATGCACAGGGTGTGCCGAGAGCTCATTTCCGTTTCGATGACTTCAACATGCGGTTCACCCAATACTCCCCCTCCATACACTCCTATCCAAAATCCCCATCCAGAGATAAGGCAACTTAAGACAGCTTCAAAGTGTTTGAACTTCTCCTCGAGCTGTAAACAAAGCTGTGCAAAATGGGTACAACTTCCATAGAGTTTGCCAAAACTTTGTAGAAAATGTTGGTATTGGCAAAGCAAACAGATTTGGAAATTAACTATACTTCATTTTGTTATTAACTAATTGATTTTTGTTGTTAAACAAGTTTCTTATATAGATCATTATTTGATTGATAGGTGTGGTAAACATCAGCCCTTTTCCTAAAGTTTCTACGGCTTTACAAACTTTGAGTGTTTAATATCATATTTATATGATTATATCTTCATTAAAGGAAGCATAAATAAAGACAAATAGTGCTTCAGACCCCGATATAAAAATAATAATAGCCTGATCCCAATTGAACATTATAATGAAAACCTGTTCCGACTGGGCCCGCGCTCCTATGACAAAAAAATATCATGTATTTCCACTTTTTTGGGTAAACCAAATTAGCAATTCAATGTCCTAGGTTTACAATCCAGAACTTCTTCCATTAAGAATTTTATCTAAAGTTGAAAAAACGCATGCCCGGTCTTTGCGGACTCTCTTACCTTTTACATGGGTCCGAGTCGATTATTAATTAAGTCCGGCGCCCCAAATTTTCAACAGATCTTCGTCCAGAAGGTCCGGAATGTCCGGAACGGCCCGTATCCATGGCAGACTCCATAAATTCTTTATCATGGACTGTTGAGGAACAGAAATTGGCATCCAAATTAAATTTCATCCCGAAAATTTAGTTCCCATGAGTTCTACAATTTTTAACATAATATTTTATATTCTAGATTGAATATTTATACCTTTGTAGTTAAGCTAGCCTGAAAATTTCAGAACGATGTGAATAATAATATTGTCATCCTAATGTGATCTCCAGAAAATTTAGTAATTGTTTATATATCCAAAAGTTCAGTACATATTCACTTAGGATTATATAGTTACGGCTATGTTATGAAACTATGCTCAAAATTTCATAAACACGGTAGTGATAAGTCGTAGAAGTTGTCGGAAACGAGCCAAAAGGGACCAAAATGACACGAAATGTGGCATGTTCTTCCGCATAGAGATGTATATGATATACATTTTCTTAAATTTTTGATGTCACGCCCCATCCGGTATATTCGAAGAAAATAGTATATTCACTTTGTCCGAAAGTATGTAATGCATTGAAGGAAACGTCGCAGATATTCTTAGGATGTTCAGGAGGATAAAGGAAATCCATATAACCATAAATTGGTTTTGTCCATATTTCTCATGTTTTCAAACGCATTGGACTGAAATTTTTCCCACTTCCAAGGTTCATTATAATCTACGGCTCCACCAAATTTTATAAGGATTGAAGTACTATATCATATAGTTGCCATATGACTAAAAGTCGGATTTGCCCATATATTTCATGTTTTCTAACGTATTGGACTGAAAGTTCACATACTCCCAAGATTCGTTATTATCTACCACTATCTTTGAAAAGAGTATGAAATCTTCGGCGCGCCGAATATAATCCTTCCTTACTTGTTTTTAATCTGATTTTCATAAAGCATATTTTAAAATATGTTTTGAATTTACAGTAAAAATTTCAGAGCAAGAAGAAAGGAAAGTACAAACTTCATAATCCATAAGCCTAGAAAACTTACAGAGTATCCGGAGTTTTACGTAAATTTTCTCTGCTTAAAGGTTGTGACCTTGAGAATTGTTACTTTAAAGCAGGTTGAACGGATGGTAAAATAATGTATTTTGCCAAATCTTGAAATAGATTTTAAAATATAAGGAAAAACATGTGAAGAAGAAGAGGAAGGGGGCAAGTCGGAAGGCAGAGAGCGAACTTAACTTAAGGACTCTACTTATTAGCAAGGAGAAGAAGAAGAGCTACAAAGGAGGGCGATGGGTTGTGAGGGGAGACTGGGAACCATCGAGGCAACCAAGCAGCTAGGCTAACTACCTTTTGGTACCCCTTCCCCCATCCTCGTAGGTTGTACAACATCCTCCACTTATTTAGGTGACACTGTGAAAAAGCAAATTCGTGTTTGCCATGCCGAATTCGCCGGAGCCCCGCCTCCCCGAGTAGGCAATCATTTGGTCCATAAAGCACACGATGCGCCCATGTGCCAAACGGATTTTCTGTTTACTCTCGACGAGCTCGAGGAGGAGCAGGAGGAGGCACAGGGTGAAGAGGGTGAACAGGGGGTACAGTGGGGGGAACACAGTAGCTGAGTTGGCAGTTGGTTAAGTTGGGTAAGTCCCATATAAAAGTTAAGCGGCAGTAAAGGAAGCGTTGACGTCGCGACAGGAAATCAGTTGAGGTACAGCCCGAAACAACAGGGTGTACCAGGGGGCGATGTGTAGGCCCAGGACACACACGCTCGCTGATTGTCAGGTTTCAGTTGTGTCAAAACTTATCCCGACATGCGGCATAAATTGAACTTGAATCTCGCGTGGAAAAGTGTCATTTGATGTAAATGAAAATTGTAAGTTTTCATCGAAAGCTGAGCTACGGCCCAGCCCGAACATAACCTACAAATGTGGCTTGACATGTTTTGGCGTTGACTGTACCCGCCGCACGCACACCAAATGCACAAAGTACAGTCGCATTTTTGCCTTAACGGGTATCGGGTAACGGGTAACGGGTAACGGGTAAGGTTTTAAGCGCATGCAAAACGTAATTACTTTATATTGCATTTCTCTTTCAGTCACACTACCTACCTTCCTACCTCCCTCCCTCCCTTCTTCTTCCTCTCTCTATCTGCCTGTCTCTCTCTCTCTCTGTCTCTCTCTCTCCCTCTCCCTCTCTCTGTCTGCCCAATTAAACTTCAATTGCCAGGTGTTGTTTTAATACCCGTTTCAATTATTAAACATTCTCGGGTATGTTATGTCTCAGAAGCCCCGATTCCAACATTATATACAATTTCAAGAAAATTTGACGAGAATTGTTCTACTTTTTTATACCCTAAACCAATTCAAAAAATGTACAAACCTATTGGTTCTTAAACGGGTATATTGGATTGTTAAACTGCAAGGAATGAAACTCTCCAAAATTTGGATACACCCAGCCATTTCCCCGTAATGTAGCAGCCACAATTTTTATGCTATGGTCATAAAATTTGGTGTGTAGATGCCTAAGATACTATAAAGAAAATGACATCCATTGAAATCGTCCTAATACGACCTCCTGAAAACATAGGGCCCATAAATTCAACAGTTTTTAATATAATTAATGTAATTTAAGACTATGTCGTGTTCTAATAACTATTAAAGATTCTACCAACTCCACGCAATCAAAAACAGTACCAGACATTTATGATCCTGCAGAAACCCTAGACGGAAAATCCTCCGAAAAATACGAGTACATTAAAAATACTATGAAAGGAGAAACCAGGTTGTGGCGTAGGACTTGCAATGGGACTTAAAAAGAATATTTCGTGAAGGAAAGAAGGCAAATAGTGCTTTAGATTGTGATCCGATAGGAATATAGAATAATAAGGATTTCGGCTCTAGTAATGTGAATTTTAAAAAGGATCCTAAGTCGAAATCCTCCGTGGGAAGTCTTGATGAAGACTGAAACTCCATTGTACAGCGGTTCCCAGTTATGGCAGATATCTTACTGTCTCGCCCATATTTTTGATCATATTTTTATTACCTCCTAAAATGGATGGAATCCCCGTTGAAATTATACGTTTCTAGGCTGGAATCGTTCTCGGATTATGCACATAGTCGTTATGCCTTGAATAAGTTCAACGATTCCAGTTTTGATGAACTAATCTGAAAATTTTTGACCCTCGATATGGAAGTTTAAGGGTTACATAATTTAATTAAAAATACAATATCCTCTTATTTTGGGATTTTTTTCGGAAATCTTTTACATTTTAAGCCCAATCGAAATTATTGGATTTTAAATCATGAGTTTTGTTTCATTATAAGAGACAAATAGCATCGTTTGCGCATAATTATCAGTTGTGCCGTTAGATCTAGCTTGGTTCTACGACCAGTGCTATCCATAACTACGCAGTTTCAACAAGTGCTGCTTAGTTTTCAGTTGAAAATCGCCAATTCTTGATATAATTGTATATATAGCTTGGAACCGGACTCAAAATGCTCAG
The DNA here is from genome assembly GCA_037040045.1 of Phorticella flavipennis. NCBI lineage: Eukaryota > Metazoa > Arthropoda > Insecta > Diptera > Drosophilidae > Phorticella > Phorticella flavipennis. The sequence continues at coordinate 21,466 of JBANCY010000005.1, forward strand.
CAAGTTCTTAGCTTTAATTGGTATGCAGGTTTTTTTACAGGGTATGCTGCCTGCATTGCCTACCCTTTGTGCAATCAACTGAACTTTTGTAGCTTGGGGCGCAGTTTTTTAATTAAACTTCTCTATAGATATGCAATGGCAAATGGTTGGAATCGTGTGTGAATGCTTATATAGGATATACCTATATATATATACATATACATATAGGTGTGTGTGTGTGTGTGTGTGTGTGTGTGAGTGGATGGGTGTGTGTGTGCTCTGCATGCAAAAACTGCGCTTGGCCTGGCCAAAATTGATGCCTTTAATCAGGCAAGAGGCCACTTTAATGACACTTTATGAGAAACCTGGTCGACCCCGGGCAGGGCCGGGCCTCAAAGCAAATCCTTAAGCCCATAAATTAATCGAAGGGGCAAAAAAAAAGGTGTGGGCAGTCGAGGGTTAAGCGGGAAAAACTTTGAAAAATACCACAAGTCAATTTAAGCAAAGTTTAGCCGCAGCCCCACAATCATTATAACTGAACCCTTTATCGGCCGGCGGGGTGCCACACCTCACACCACACCGCCCACCCAACGCGCCCCGGTTTTTTCCGGGTTTGCTTCAATTGCTCCGAAATTTATGTGTCCCACGCTCAGCGTAAACTTGAAACGCATAAATCCCCATGAAACGGATATTAAAAAGCATCATGAAACGCTGCCAAAAACGGGGAAAGAGGGCACTAGAGGGGACTAGGGGAGGGGGGGGGGGTGGTAACGTTGCCATGCTTATTATATAGCTGATTGACTTCGATCGGAACGTACGGCTTTTGCTAACCTAAATTATGAACTGGGAAATTGACAGGCGGCATTTCGGCATCTCCCTTTTCTATCCTTTTTTCCTTGTCTTTGGGTCAAAACGGGGGGCGCCCTAGAAGTGTCCCCGGAAAAAAAGGGACGCTGCTATCAGTTGGCATCTCCCAAGAAAGGGGGAAAAGTTTGTACTTGAAAACAGCTTAAATATCCATCTGTTTGTCTGTCTCCTTGTCTATAAGTCCCTCCGTCTCCTGGCAACATTTAATTAGTTTGCCCTTTCGGAGACAATAAGCTCCATAAATATTCAAATTGTCATATGTCAATTGAAATTCTGAATTGAACTTGAAGCAACCGCCCGTAGGCGGAGTTTGTTATGCTCGAAGGGAGCAGTTACCCCACCGACTCCATATCGTACCCCTGGGCGCTCGATTCCTACTCGTTTGATAGTTTTCAAATAATTTAACATGTTGCCAAAGACAATCAATTGAATTGCCCCAACTGCTGCGAGGGCTGACACAAAAGTGCAATAGGCCCTACGAAACCCAGCCCAAAAGTATGCAACAAAAACTGAAATCGCTATATCTGCTATGTCCTTGGTCCAATTGTTTTGAAATTTGGTAGATCCGCAGAACAGAGGGAAATATAATTATACCCAGAGTTTAACAATAACAGTTCAAAAATCATAGGATATATTAGGTATTGTAGTTAGTTCTGAAGGTTTTCTAAGAGATGTCGTTATAAGTGCATGTTGCATGCGGGCACAACAGAACAGGGGCATCGGTAGACCAATGCATAGCGCAATGTCCCACCAAACATAGGGTGTCGGTTCGAGTCCCACTCATGTCGATAGGCAACCCTCCTAGAAAAACCAGGTTGACCTGATAAAGTTGTTATGGCCATATAATAATAATAATAAGGTATTTCATCAAATTTTGGATCATCATCATGCATCAGCGCGCAAATGTAAACAACGTACGGTTCAAGAGCCTTCAATATGTCGACTTTCGTGCCGAATAAATGCAATTTTCGGAAAGCTTTATAGTTGTGATCCTATAGCTGCTGCGAGTCGTTTGCTGCTCGGGTATTATACTTCATCGATTCCAAAATTCGAAGACGAAGTATTGAAGGCTTTACTCTTGGAAGATCCGTGTCAAACGCTTCAAGATTTGTCGCTATCATTGGGATTTGACTTGTCAACAGTCGGCAAACGTTTCAAAGCTATGGATATGATTCAGAAACTAGTAAATTAGGTGCCATATGAGCTGAAACCGGGAGTTGTGGAAAGGCGGAACAGCTGATCGACCCTCAAAAAAGGAAAGGCTTTTTGCATCGCATTGTCACTGACGATGAAAATTGGATCCATTACGATAATCCCAAAAGTCTGGAATCTGGAATATGGTTCCCACGGCCATTCCTCATCATCGACGGGTAAGCCTAACATCCATAGCTAGAAACGTATGCTGGGTATATGGTGGGACCAGCTGGATGTGGAGTATTATAAGCTGCTAAAACCGAACTATCACGGGGCAGGTATACCGAAGACAATTGATGCGTTTGAGCCGCGCATTGCAAGAAAAACACCCGCAATTTTCGGATATACATGACAAGGAAATTTTTCAGTACGACAACGCTTGACCACTATTTAAGCGGGTCGTTAAAACATACTTAGAAACACTTTGAGGGAAAGTTGTACCCCATCCGCCGTATAGCCCAGACATTGTTATCATCTTTTCTGATTGATGACACATGGAAGGGCTGACCAGCACTTCACCTCTTACGGAGAAACAAAAAAATGGATCGATGCATGGATCAAAGATGAACTATTCTTCCGAAAATTGACGGAAAGTTGGGAAAAAGTTGTGGCTGACGATAGGCAATACTTTGAATAATCGATTTGTAACCATTTTTCTCCCAATAAAGCCACAATACAACTCCTAATACAACAAAGGAGATTCGGACCAGTAGATAGCACAGTCTTCCACCAAACATAAGGCTGTGGACTCGAGTCGCACTCATGTACTTAACATCACCCTCCTAGAAAAACTAGGTTGTGGCGTAGGATTTTAAATCCACCCACGTAAAACAAGATCTTCAGTGAAGGAAGCAGAAATAAAGGCAACCGATAGGGTCGTCATGGCCTAAATTCTTAAGGTGCATATTAGGCCTGTCTAACCTAACCTCAATTTCAATAGCGCACAGTTCCGATAGTTTGTGTAAACATGAAAGAGCAAGAAGAGCACATGGGAGAGATAAGTTGATAATGCTTAACTTTTGCATTTACTGGCCGACTTATGAAATTTGGTAGAGCTGAAGATAATAGAGAAACCTAAGTATATATCAAATTTAATAGGAATGGCTTGAAAAACAAACGAAATAGGAGCAAATCCTAGATTCGATTGCCTGGCAGCTATATGAAATTGTGACTCGAATAGCTAATATCAACTTAATGCTATACACTCAAGAGAAACTTTCCTAAAAGACTTACCTTAAATGTGATTATAGAGTTGACCTTACGAAAAACTCTTTGAATTTTCAACCGATTAAGTTAAAACTTCGGAAACAACTTTGGGCATATATTTTTGTAGCTCTTCTCTTCGTTTTGTTCAATGTTGAGAGAACTCTTAACTAAATCACACTTTTAATCGAGTTTGAAAAGCTTTAACATGTCAACCAGATCATCTTTCATAGGTGTCAGGCGATGCCTAAGCCCCGACAACAGTTTGCTAAATGCAATTGCTGTGACAGCCCTCCGAATGTATCTGAAAGTTTTGACAGACACACCCACACACCCACACACACACCCGCACACCCGCACACATATACTCTATAATGTTGCCAAAAATTGCGCCTGTGTTGGGTTGCCTTATTGCCGTAGGGTTCCGGTTTCCATTCTGGTCTTGGCATATTTGATTTTGTAATTTGCATTTGATAAGCAAAAGCTGGGCGAGGCGACAGACAGGACTCCCGACTCCCCGACTCCCCGACTTCCCCGACTCCCCGACTTCCCGACTTCCCCGATTCCCGACTCTCTGAACTCAGCTCTCGTAGCTCAACTCGATTTGCCTTTGTCCTTTGCAGACTTTTGTTTTGTTTTAATTCCATTGAGCTGTGCTATCTGCCATTATCCATCTAGAACTTGCCATCAACTGTGCTATCTTCCCGGGCCCCGGCCCCGCCTACCCGCCTGTCTTCCCTTAATTCCGTCCGCCCGCTTGTTTGTTTGTCTACAATTTTATTAGGTATTTGTATTTCTATTCCGTTTTTTTGGGTTCCCCCTGCAACTTCTCCTCGGGCCAATCTCAACTAGCATTAGCACATGCTCCACGTCGGTCCAAATTTTGCCAGACTGAAATTAAAAAGAAATTATCCAAGGGCTAACTATGACAATTGTTCGCATATTACCAAAAAATTCCAACAGGATCTAAGGCGATTGCTTGAAAACTTGAGAAACATGTGAAAAACAGACTTTTACCTATGATATAGTGATTTAAACCATATGAAATTTGGTAGAACAATAGATCAGAAAGACTCCTAAGTGTCTGTCATATTTTATTTGAAAAGCCCAACAAACATAGGAGATATGCGCAATCCTAAGGCGATTGCTTGAAAACTTGAGAAACATGTGAAAAACAGACTTTTACCTATGATATAGTGATTCAATCCATATGAAATTTGGTAGAACAATAGATCAGAAAAACTCCTAAGTGTCTGTCAAATTTTATTTGAAAAGCCCAACAAACATAGGAGATATGCGTAATCCTATGGCGATTGCTTGAAAACTTGAGAAACATTGGAAAAACAGACTTTTAGTTATGATATAGTGCTTTGAATCATATGAAATTTGGTAGAACAATAGATCGGAAAGACACCTATGAAATTGTCTGTGAAATTTTATGTGAAAAGCCCGAAAAACATAGGAGTACACCCGACTCTTTGATGATTTAGCCACCCGATGCCAATCCAAATTTTCCCCATTAAAAACACTATTTATTTTTTTGGTACATTCAATTGTTTTTGTATATTTTGCTTTATTTTTGTGTATATCAACTAAGCTTAGTAAATAATACTCGATTTATATATATAATATCTGTATATATTATAAACACTTTATGAAATTATATATTTTTGTTGTTTTTGGATTTGTTATTGGAATTTCGATGGGCTTGTGGTATGTGGCTTTTGTGGCTAAGCAAACTGAGCAGAAAAAACATGCCTTATGGAACTTTTCCGGAATCTGTAGATCCCAAAACAGCATTTCATGAAGTCGTTTGTAGTTGTGGAGTACCAGAAGTAAATGATCTTATGGAAATTTTGTTAAATTATAGTATTATTATAGTATTATATAAATTATATAGTATAGTTCACAATTTCAGTCAATTAATGGGTTGGTTTGAAGGTGACTGTCATTAAGTCGTGGCACTGTGGTTCACTATAATTGGTTCATAATGAGGTTTCTATTGCATTTTGACTGAAAAGTGGAAATGAAAATATCTTAAATCTATCAACAGACCAACAGAAAACTCAGGGAAAACATGTAGGGAAGTATTAACTACGACTGGAGGGTGCTCACTATCTATTCGAAGGAAGAATTATCTTTGGAAGCATAGTAAAAATGGACGACTGCTTAAGTGTGTTTCTATCCAATTGCTTGAAAAACGTGTAATATGGGCACAACCGATTTTTATTTGTATGGCAGTTACATGATATAGTGGTCTCATCCTTTTCAAATTTGGTAGAGCTATGGATAGGAAGGAATCTTAAGCAAATGTCGAATTTAAACACAATCGCTTAAAAAACATGAGAAAAACGGGACAAAAATTACTTTTAATTGGAGAGCAGCTATATGATATATAGTAGTTTGAACTTTGTGAAATTTGATAGAACAATGGATCAGATAGTATGGCAGATATGACAAGCCCGACTTTTAGTTCCATGACAGCTATATGATGTAGTCACCCGATCCTTATGAAATTTTTAAGGCACGATAGAAAATAAGAAATCTTAAGAATGTGCTTAATAGCATTGCTAGAAAAACATGGGATATATTGGCAAAACCGATTTTTAGTTGTATGACAGTAATATGATATAGTGGTCCGATTCTTTTGAACTACTGTGGAGCTAAAGATATTACAAAAACATTGAAAGTTTCTCAACTTTCAATTAAAAAGATTGGACAAAAATGTATACTATGGGCTAAACTGACTTTTGGTTGTATGGCAGCTATATTATATAGTGCTCCGATTCTTATGAAAGTTGATGGATCAATAGATGGATATGAATATTAAGTGTGTGGGAACTTTCAATCTAAAAGTTTAAAAAACATAAGAAATTTGGACAAAACCAACTATCTGTTATATGGCAGCCAAATGATATACTGGTTCGATCATTTCGAAATTTAATAAAGGGCTGCATAGGAAAGAATCTTAAGTGAAGGCTGAATTTAAATGGAATTGCTTGTAAAACTTGGAAAATATGAGCAAAACTGGTTTTTACTTGGAGAATAACTATATGATATAGAGGTCCGATCTAGCCGGTTCCGACAAATGTGATGACACATTTTAAGAAAAAAAAGAAAGATTACGAAGTTTTATTATGATAGCTCAAAACTGGGGGACTGGTTATAGAGGGCTAGAATGATAAGATGTCTTGGCCATATTTGTCTTTTCCTCCTCCTTTCTTCCTGATCAATCTTTGGAAAACTTTTAGGAGTTCACGACGAATTACTATCTTCGAAAAGACTGTACAAAGACTATGAAGGACCTAAACATCCAAAATAGCTGCCAGGGAATCATCAAGAGTGAATTAAAAATTGAGTTCACTTGAATTGACTTTGATTAGGAACAAAGTACAAATCCTAAAATATGCAGAATCTTTTCAAATAAGAAATTCTGAAAATTTGTATAGTTAACTTAAGATTCTTCAGATATCAGCAAATTTAACCAGTATTTAATAAGGAATCTCAGCATTATTTTGCACAAAATTCACATATATCAAAATTTTTATGGTAGTCATTCCTTAAAAAGCATTAGCTGGGCATAAGGATGTTATCAAAAACTAACCGAATTTTATGATTTATATAACTTAGAGATATTTAGCGTAGGGATAGTTAGGAAAGTATATAATATATAGACAACAGATGGACAAATGCGAGAAGGGACAGACGCACTAACTTTGGGGGAAGGAAAACAAAAACTTATAAACTTTTACATCAAATTTGTAGGATTTTAGGTTTTAGAATTGTGTTTTTGAAAGTTCATTTAAGTCTGGACACTCCACTCCACGCGGAGTATCAATAGAACCAAAAAATTTCTGAATTCCGAAAGAAGCAAAAGAAAATCTTTACCTTATAAGCAACAATTCAATGATCCGAATGGAGGGCAACTATATGAAATTGTGTTCTGCAAGGCCATGCCCAAAACATGCAATTATACAGGGTATCAAACCCCCAAAAAAGCAACCGAAACAATCGCTAAATTTGCAGCAACTGAAGAGTTATGTGTGAGGTTTATAATGAGCGATCGTAGCTAGCGTTGATTATCTTATGTTGGTTCAGCTAACTAACTTTAACTGCAAGCACTAATTGTCTTTAATATAATATAATATAATATATAATATAATATAATATGTGTATATATTGTTTATTAATAATAATATATTTGTTCCTTCTTTATTCATATATAATAATTTGGCTTAAGGAAAAATGAAAAAATGAAATATTTGGGTATAAAAATCAAATAAATTATAGGAAACCTATAAATAATATTGCTTATTTAAGTATACATAAAAGGTATATAAACGTTATATAATATTATATAGAATTATATAGAATTATATATAATAACAATAGCTACAAACACTAATACTAATACACATTACAATCCAACAGAAAAATCTATCACAATTCCGACATCAAAATCAATCTACAATTTTCAATTTTTTTCCTTTTGTTTTGTGTTTCTCTGTTTTTTTCGGACATTTTTCGGGCAAGAACAATGCGAAAATTCTAATGAAAATTATATATATAAAAAAAATGATCTATTATATTTAATATTTGCAATTGACAAAAATCTTGTTTTTTGTGTAAAAACGTTAACTGTTTTCTTTGCGCATATATAATATATATGTATGTATATTGTAGTTGTTGTTGTTGTTGTGTATTGCTCAAAATACATGGCGGAAGAGGGGGTAAAAGCAAATATGTGTTTTTATAGGGTATACGAGAGAGTTTAGCTAGTATAAGATCATTTTTTGTTTTGTTTAAAATTTAAAAGTTAGCTTTGAGCTTGGACAAATAGTTAATAACTAGTAAAGATCGTGACATAGATATAGGTAAATATATAGTTATATATATAGATCATATATAGATCGTATGTAAATCATATAAAGTATTTTATATACGTGCAATCTAACATAAGCTTCTAGGTACAAATTGTGTACACGAAATACGAGAATAGGCATATGTATATATATATATATATATATAGTATATATAATATGGTATATAACATGTAGTATATAGTATATAGTATGTATGTATATAGTTTATATAATGTAAAAATGTTACTTGGCATCGAGTCAAAATAAAAATTAGATTTTTATATGCTCATCATGTCATATCATATCATATCAGGGTTTTTCGTACACACACAGACACAACACACACACACACAGCCAGCCAGTTGCTATAAAAACTAACTTTTTTGTTTTTTCTAACAGCTCGTCATTATTATACCCTGTATTTTTCACTATACACACACACTGGTCACTTACAATAATGCACAATTTTACACACGGGTAGAAAATAATATCAAAGTGTCAAAAATTTTGGTAGAAAATATAGCTTAAATCTTTTATAGCTTGCTAAAGTCTCACTCATAGATTTTTTGGTTTAACAATTTTGAAATTTCGAAGAGCTAAACGAACTATACGAAATATACATTACAAAAGCTTATAAATATTATAATATAATACTCGGATTTGAGAACTGAATAAAAATTATGTGTTTTTGTTTAAAATTTTGAATAGATTTCTTAAAATTTAAACTGTTTTCAAGAGCTTGTGATAGAGTCTATATGCCTTAACAGTTTTAGCTATTATATAGGGAGTGTTTCGGTGTATGCTACTCCTATGGGTATATCTGGCAATTGCATTTCCTAGGATGTGTCGCTTGGATACTCCTTGTTGCTCTCTTCAGCAACTGCTATCACTTCCAATTTTCAACTGCTAGAAGATGCTGCTAGGAGATACTGCTAGGATTCCCCAATTCAACTCCCAAGTATCTACTCTGCTCTGCCAACCGCTTCAAGTTTTAGGGGATACTAGGAGATATTCCCAATCACGGCTCTGATATGCCAACTATACTTCCGATTCCCTAGGAGATACCTCTAGGATTTTCTTAATCGCACTCAAGTACCTGCTAGAGTCCCAGGAGACACTTCCAGTCCTAGGAGACACTCCTGCATACTCCGAATTTCACTCCTAAGTAACTGCTAGAATTCTAGCAAATTCCAAGGAGAGACTTCAAGTCATAGGAGATACTGCTAGGATGCTCTTAATTCCACTCCTAAGTATCTGCACTGCTCGGTCAACTGCTTCAAGTTCTAGGAGATACTCCTGCATACTCCAAATTTTACTCCTAAACGGCTACTTAGCTATACCAACTGCTAGCACTTCTGATTTCCTAGGAGATACTTCTAGTATTTCCTTAATCGCACTCCTAAGTACCTGCTAGAGTCCCAGGAGACACTTCCAGTCCTAGGAGATACACTGCATACTCCAAATTTCACTCCAAAGTATCTGCTAGAATTCAAGCAATGCCTAGGAGATACTTCAAGTCATAGGAGATACTACTGCATACTCCAAATTCTACTCCTAAGCAGCTGTTCTGCTATGCCAACTGCTGTCATTTCGAATTTCCTAGGAGATACTTCTGGGATGCTTTTAATTCCACTTTTAAGTATCTGCTTCAGTCCTAGCAAGTCCTAGAAGATACTGCTGGGGTACTAACAGTTCCAGTCCTTAGTAACTGCTCTGCTATACCAACTGCTGTCACTTTCAAGTCAAAATTCTACTCCTAAGCAGCTGCACTTGCAATTTACTAGGAGATTCTTCTAAGTTGTGCTCTGAATCCCATTCCTAAGTATCCTAGAAGTTACTTCAAGTCCTAAGAGAAACTGCTAACATACTCCAAGCCTCACTCCCAAGCAGCTGTCTCTGCCAACTCCCCGGATACACCCCTAGCACACTCCTAACTCCAACTAGAAATAATCTAAAAATTACAATTAATAATCTATACAATATAATTACAATCAAAACACAAAAAAATTTTCTTAAAAAATAAGCGATAAACCTAGGAATTAAAGATAAACAAACAGCCAATCTTAACTATGTTTTGGTAACATAGTTTTCTATAGAAGCTGCCGTCATTTAAGGTAAGAGAATCCTTGTTGTCCCGTAATATACAAACTAACGATTAATCCATAGACTAAGACTAAGGCCTACTACAACAATCCACTTTTGAGTATAAAAATACTTTATAATAAAATATCTTTTTTCTTCTTCAAACACTCTGACAAACTACTTGCTATCTATCTCTTTTTGCTAAACACATGTTGTCTTTATCATATTCGTTAACTGCTATTGTGTGTGCTGTGTGTGTGTGTGTGTGTGGTGTGTGTGTGTCTAGGTTATGTTGAAGGAAGTATAGGTTTTTAGAGCCGGGAAGTTATCAGAGTAGTTATTATGCTACAGTTTTTAGAGTGGTTTTACGAGTATGTTGCATGGATGGATGGATGTGTTGGTGTTGATGTTGTTTGGGGCGCTACCAACCGCTACTGCTGCTCTACGTGCTACGTCCGATTTGCAACCAGGCGAGCAACAACTGCAAAGCCGGCTGGAGCAGCACTAGTTTTCAGATATCGGTATTGATATTGATGCGGGTCAGAAACTCGCCTTGCGAATCGGCCACAGCGCGTATTATCTCCAGCAACAGTTCGCGCGACAAACCGGCTATTTTGGGTAGCCTGGCGACTTTGGCAAAGTCTTTAACAATCAATTTCAATGCATACTCCTTGATATCATAGATCTTGGTAATATCGGATGCTTCCAATGTCTGCAGTACATTCTCATAGGTGATATTGTGCTCCAATGAATATTTGCAAAAGGCATGCAAACGATTATTGGATAAACCATAAAAACAAGGCGCTTGGAACAGATATAATGCATCTTGTGGTGGCATCTTAGTCTCTCCGTAGTATATATAACGCAGCAGTGAATGGAAGGCCTCCAGGGAGGGTGAAATTTCGCCAATTTGTATCTAAAAAAAAAGCCAAATAACTTAAGACAAGCGTTTCTTAGACTTATAGTTCACTTTCTACTTACATTGACAGTATTATCCGGTGGCATGAACGAACGGAACATACCCTGGAAATAGGTGCAGCGTGCCGATAATACAGACTTGTGTGCCGGTATTACATGACTCTCCAATATCAGGCTAATATCGCAAAAGTCCTTGCCGGTGGTTTCCAAAAATGTTGACAAATCATGCTCCAAGGTGGTGCCTAAAAACATGTGCATCTCAGGTAAATAGCTGTGCTTATAGACAAGGTCTTATCCCATGTTTGACTACTTGACAATTGCTCACCAATATTGGACTCAAAACTGGTATCCATAACCAGTTTGCTGGGATGCAAACGTTTGCGTATGATCTCCACCAGCAGCGGCTTATCCAGATCGCTAAACTCACTCGACATGACAACTTCCGTAAAGTTCTCCTCTTTTATAATGAACTGCATGCAATGATCTTTGATGATTTTAATGCTGTCAAAGAAAACGATACGTTATAGGGTATTCTTAGTAAAAATTTGTAGAATTGACTGATTTCTTGAGCTTATTCAACCCTCTTTTTTCTCCCTATAGAAATACATATCTTGAATATCTTTGACCTTTTTCAGATATCTTATTATCTGAGCATTTTCATCTGTATTTGAAACCAAATTTCAAGACGTTCGAAAAAAACGCCCTCCTCATAGAGAGGGAGGCGGGGCATCAAAAATTTAAAACATTGAATTTTCCGCATTATTTATGCGAATCCACATACCGAATTTCCTGTGTCCACCTAGAATAGTTTAGCCGCCAGGGGACATTTTTCAAAATTTGCAACCTCTATGTCTTATAACTTCGGCGTTTATAACCTGATCCTTCTGAAATTTTCAGCATGGCTTCATGACATAATCATTAAGATCTATTCCTAAATTCAAATGACTTTGATATGGTTTGTAGAAATTATAAGCACCTATTTAATTTAGGGGGAACCGAATTAGGATGGAAAAATGTTTGGTTCCATTTTTGCATAGGGTCATTAAGAACCTACATACCAAATTTCATAACTCTTGCATAAAAATTGTGGCTGCTAGACACATTTTGTTACTTTCCGGGAAAATAAAAGTGTGTATCAAAATTTTGGGAAATCACTTTCTGCATTTTGCAGTCCTAACCGACCTATACCGAATTTGCTGTTGATAGTTTTATAAATGCCAAAGTTATGGCTATTATATCGAAAATAGTTTCTATCGGTTATAGGGCGAAGCGGGCGTGCCATTCGAAATTTGAAACAAACTCGCACTACGTATGCTATACACCGATATTCATACCAAGAGACTGGCGGTGACTGAATCGATTGATTCAAGAGGGGTAAACAGATAACAAGGGAGCACTTAAGAGGGGGGAGTATATTGGTATTTGAGTGTCGGATTATGCCCGAGTCGGAGACGCCTCAAATAACTTTGTTTATAGCCAAAGAAACGAGAGCTCTTCGGCAGATATGATAATAAACCAAAATATTAATTGGAGCCTATGGCGTCATATGGCGATATCTGAACAAATAGTAACTATAACAACCCTATCGGGTCACAGCCCGAAGCACTATTTGCCTTTATTTCACTAAAGAACTTTTTTTATGTGGTTGGATTTCAAATGATACGCCAGAACCTAGTTTTTCTAGGAGGATCAGGCCTATCGACAGCCTCTTGTTTGACGGGAGTGCGCTGAAGCAAATGATATACAGGGTAACCTCTCTACAGTGGACACTCTCATAAGTGGGCACCTCCTTTTAATGGACAAAACTTGGGAGCGAGGGAAAAAAAAACATGTAAATGAACCTCCCATTAGTGGACACTTCTCAATAATAAACAAATTTCAGGCGACCGTCGCTGTCCACTGTAGAGGTTTCACTGTATATACTTTCTGGGGGTCTACCACGCCTCCTGCTCCCTCCTACATAGATGCCCACAAAACTATTATACCCATTTCTGCCCATTTTTCAAATGGCATCAGGGTCATCTCCCTGTGACTCACTTGCTCTTGTCCGCATTATAAAGCGCCTCCAGCACATTCACTTTGTTGATCTTATAGTCCAGATACTGTATACAACCGTGCGCCAGGCGCGGCATGGTGAACAAACCAGCCAGCTGATAGATGTCCGTTATAAGTATTATGATGTTCTTGCTGTACGAGTCCTTCAGGTCGATGCGATCCGTATAGATGTAGTTGAGGATGATTTCAAAAGCCTCCGGCGAGGCGTGGGTCAAACGCACCTCCAGCATGGGTGCCCGCTCGCCGCCAGCGCCCGTATTCAAGGCCTGGGCATCCACCTGACCCACACCGTAGACCTTCTCCATCTGCTGCTGACGCGCATCCCGCGCTGATAGTATCTTATTGCGCAAGTACTTGGAACGCGCCGCCACGAAGGCGATGTGCGCCAAGATGCGCACCTCCTCAACGCCGACGACGAACTGTATGTCGCAGAACTGTTTCTCCTGGAAGAATTTGCCAAAGTCATCGCGCAGCGTGCACTTGGGATAGCTGGAGAACTGGAAACGATAGGTGTCGCCGCGCCGCACGCTGTTGTCAACGGTGCCACCGAATATATACATGGCGTCTCCGATGACGGCCGAGGCATGAAACACCCGGCCCGAAGGCACATCGGATGTCTGTTCCGGCTGTATGACCGACCAGATCTGTGAGTCCAAATCGTAGCAATGCAAATCGTTGGGAAGTGTCGAATCCGCCGACCCGCCGAATACATACAAAAACCGATCATGATGCACCATCGTGTGGCCATAGCGACGCGACGGTGGCGCCGAAGTGGCGCCACGCAAAACCGGTTCATTCGAAATACGACGCCAAGTGCGTGTCTTGAAGTGAAATTCGAACAGGGAATTGGTGATCTGCAGGCCGCTCTGCCCGGAGAACACATACATGGCATCGCGTGCCACGGCAACAGGGAAATTGCAGCAGGTGGGCGGACGATCACCCTGCTGTTCCACCTCCTCCCACTGATGATTCTCGCCCGTCAGGTTCAACGTCCACATGTCGTTCAGCCGTGCATTGCCATCGTAGCCCGCATAGATCCACATCTTGTTGTCATAGACGGCGGCGCCGTGGGCTGAACGTGGCACAGGTTGTCTGCAAAGGGAGGAGCAAATGGTTAAAGCTGCCGCATCCTGGGTTTGGTCATATGGGGTGTGTTCAAAAAGTAGGGTGAAATTTCAAATTTCGCGGGCAATACCATTTTTCAATTGGGATCAGGTTATAAAAATCGATGATTGGAAAAGCTCTCCTTACTCCTTGAGCACAACTCGTAGACTCGTCGTACACTCACCTGCCCGAGAATTTCCACTCCACCCACATGGCGCTGAGGAACTTGTACTCGAACAGATCATTCTTATTGGTCAGGTTGGAGTTGGAGTGGATGTCGCCGGTGTAGCCGCCAAAGATGAACATGGAGCTGCCGGCCACGACGGCCGAGTGATGGTAGCGTGGCGCGGGCGGCGTGCCCGTGGCGCAGGCGCGTCCCCAGGACTTGTCCTTAACGCCGAATCTTATAAGATCGTTAAGCATGTTCTTGCCATTGTCGCCGCCAAAGACAAACATGGCATCCTTGTAGGAGACCACCGTGTGCTTGCTGCGCCTGTTGGGACAAAGTTAGGGTATCAATTGGGGGCATCAAAAGGGTGGCTACGGTGGCTACTCACTTGGCGCCCACAAACTCGGCGCATTCCAGCATGCGTGTCCACTGATGGGTGGCCGTGTAAGAGCTGAAGTCGACGTTGAGCGCGTTGCAGCTGTAGCTGCCCGGAGAGTTGGCCTTGCCGTTGACGCTGCTGCAGCTGCCGTTGAGGCTGGCGTCGTAGTTGAGGCTGCTGCAGACGCTGGAGGCGGCCACAGATGGCACCACGGCAGAGGCGGTGCTGCTGCTGCTGCTGCTACCGGCACCGCCGCAAGCGCCGCGAGTACTACGCATGGAGCTGGAGGTGGACATTTTCAAATTGTTGCGTATATGCTGTGCGTCCAGGCAGCCCGCGGATGATGCACTTTTCCGTGCCTTTAGCTTCTTGCCGGATTTGGATTCACGCGCAAGCAGCGCCTCGGAACCGGAATCGGAGGCCAAGGCCAGCTGCTGCTGCTGTTGCTGGGAGCTATTGGCTACGCATGCAGGACAATAGACGGTAGCTGGTGTGCTGCCACCGCTAGCACTACGATTGCCACTCCCGCTGCCACTGCCACTGCCGCCGCCTCCAACCAGTCCGCAGACAGCACTTAAACCGCTGGAAATCGAACTGGAGCCCAGGCCACAACTGGCTCTGCTGAGTGCCCCTCCAGCGCCACCGCTGCTGCCACTGCCACTGCCACTGCTGCCGCTGCCGCCGCCAACGCCTCCGCCACCGCTTGGTAGATCTTCCGCAGAACCATTCGTGTCCGCGCCGAGTATGGACTTTAGCATTAAAGCATTACAGGTGTAGAATCTCCTTCGTTGGCTTATCTTGATGCGATTTACGTTGCAGGGCTGCGCCTTGCCACACTTTGATGCTTAAATTAATTGAGATTTAATCTCGCTTTTCACTACCTCCGCAGGTCAAGAACTAGCGATGTGCAGTATCAGTCTTTGTGTATGAATGCCACAGCGTGCCTATCGTTATCGATAACAATGCTGCCCATTCTGTTATAGAGCGCAATTAATGCAAAGCACAGGTAGCGCATGGCTTCAAACGTCACAGGTTGTGTCATGCTCAGTTAGTGGGTGACGTCACAAGCTGCCTAATTAACATATCTATAGAATAAATCAAATAAAACAGCTGTTGTTTAAAATAAAAAAGAGGTATTAAATAATATTATTTATTTTATTATTTCTAAAACAACCATAGCACATTTTACATAATTTATATAAGCCCCTTAAATTTTTATATTTTTGTAACATTCAGCATGTAATTTCTTTATTAATTACAAAATTTCTTAATATTAATAAATATAGTGCGATTATTATAAACAAATTACATAAATTTAAATGATATTTGACTGGCACACAGCATTTATGACGTCACAGCCCGTTCGATAACTCTGACGAGCAGCCCTGGCTTAGCGTACTAGTTCCATGCCAGCTTGCAGCCCTGGTTTGTGTACTAGTTCAATGGCGGCAGTGATTCAATGGAACTTGCGGAACTCCTGCTATTTTTTTTGCTAAGACAATAAAAACAATTGTAGAAATTAGTATTAAGTACAAAGTGTTTTCAATTTAAGTAATATGAGCACCACTCCGCGCTACCAACTGGCCCAGACGAAGGAGGCCCTGCTCAAATCATACAACACCCGCCTGAAGGAGGACGTGCGCAGCATGTTGGAGAATTTTGAAGGTAAATAAAAACAAAGCCAAACCCAGGTAACCAAGTGGTGGGTAAGGTTTTCAGCCTCCTTCTGGCTTGGCACGTGGATGACACTTGGATAGAGACCAAGGACAGGCAAGCTGCTCCTGGAATACGCCCTGAGCAGGCCATGATGCTACTGTCCATGCTGTAGCTCCGTCCGCGAGTGATTAGAGTTTGAGTAGTGTGGCAACGCAGCAGATTGGCTCGTAGGGAGCTCAACTGGTGGCCTGCAACATGTTTCCCTCTGTTCCCACTGCCAAAAGATACAGATACAGAATACAGATCATGAAATCCGTGTCAACTGCGGCAGTCTCTAGGCATACAGCAGGAAGCAGACTGTACAGTCGCGTCTCTCTCTCTGCCAGGGACCTCACCGACTATGGACCAAAGAATCCATATTTCATAAGGAAGCCAATCTATTATGTGCTTGTCTTGAGAGCCTTAGCTGGTTCAATCTTCACCAGACGCACTTCATCCTTCACCTTGACGTGGTCCTTTCAGAAATCCATTGGATTGTGATGCATATGGATGTAGCCATTTCTCCGGATGTATCTATGTTCTCTTTTCCTTCTCGATGTGCCTCTGAAAGATACATCATCGGATTGTGATGCTCATTTCTTAGCGCAATGATGTATCTACTGCCTCATCCTCCAGACATATAATGCCATTCTGAACGCAGAGTGTACAAAGGCCCCTCTCTATCTCAGGGATCTTATCCATTCTATGTAGTTTTTCCATGTGGATGCCAATTCTATCTATTAGTTTTGTCTTCATCTCAATCTTTAGCATCCGCACATCATCCGCTAAAAGCGGAAAGTTTTCCAAGATTCATAGAATTGTGATGTCCATTTCTCCGCGTGTCTCCCGGATGCATCTTGCTCCTTTTTCCCTCTGATGGTTGGTCTGAAGTGAATAGATACTCACTTCTTAGCACAGACTGTACGAACGCCTCTTGGAGATCTTCTTAGCGACTTCTATGGAGCGCTTCTATAAGGAATCCAAATGTACCTATTAGTTTTGTTGTCTTGCGAGATGCAAGCAGACGCACATCATCCTTGGGAGAAACTATGCTAGATTCATGAACTTCTTCCGGAGGCATCTTTCTCCTTTTTCCCTCGGCCACAAGCTTGAAAGGAACTTTGCGAAATTCGCGGGACTATGATGCCTCCGGGGCACTTCTTTCTGCTTATTTCCCACTTTTTCTGACTCTGAAAGGAATACATCTTTGAATTGTAATGCTCTTAGCAGAATGATGAAGCCAAGTCTTCATATGCTTCCCACTTCTTTTTATCCGCTAGTTGTGGTTCTGGAATGGCTGTTCAATTTGAATAATCCAGAAAATCCAATAGTTTTTAGATATTAAGTTTTGTTCGTGTCAATTTCAGCACTTAATCCGGCTGGTCGACTAAACAGTGTTGGGTAACTTCGGGAGTTTTGACAGATCTGTCAATGCATATTACACCAGTATTGTCAATGTTAAACTAAGCTAAATGTTAAGCCAACAGCAGTTCCCAGTATTTAGACCAGTCTGTATATATAGTCTGTAGTCTCCTCTAGGAGATCCTAATCTTCCATTCTCTAATCCTTTATCATCTCTTCATTTCCAGAAATTCTGAAACTAGCGCGGCGCGAGAGTCATAGTCAAATTTCAAAGACCACACAGTGCGAACAGGATGCGCTGGAGATGCAGGTGAGGTCCGCCAATATGGGTAAGTTCCGACTCACTGCTAAAACTCCGAAAGATAGACAACATATCCTATAATAATGCTAAACCTTCTTATCCACAGTACGCGCTGGAGAATCCCTGATGAAACTGGTAGCCGATCTTAAACAATACCTGATACTTAATGACTTTCATTCTGTGAATGAGGCAATTACGAATAACTCCCAATTATTTCGGGCGACGCAAATCGAGTGCGACAAGAAGCTGATGAAGCTGCGGGACGAGATGGCGATGGATCTGTACGACTTGGAGGAGGAATACTACACGAGCATATTTAAATAGGGTTTTTTGTAAAATAGCATATGTGTATGTACTTGTATCTGTTGACATATAGCTTGTGGATTACATTGGATTATAGGGTATATTATATAGGATGTCGCATGTAATGAATGTAATTAAATTTTAAAATTCTGTCTAGCATTGCAGTTGCTGGGCTTCTCCTTTTGTTGTTGGGGGGGTTTTATCCTGATCGCCGTGCGACACGGATGACAACGAAGCAGAGGTATTGTCGGCCGTGCAGAGCTCATCACTGATATTATCCACAATGTCGCCGGTGTAGAAGAGTATGGCCTTGGGCACTATCTGGGTGCGGAGCAAATAGCCAACCTCGAAGTCGGCACCAAGCACCATTTTGGTCTTCTCATCGGCCAGCGATAGATCCATGGCCTGGGGCGGTGAGAAGAAACGAAAGAATGATTCGCGCGGCATCACCTTTGGCACATTGCGTGCACCCTTGCGCATACGCTTCTGTTTGACGGTCTGCAGGGTGAGATTGGAGCCATCCCGCCAGTGTATGTGGCAGCCCTCGCAGCGCACTATCTCGGGGCCCTCGAACATGAACGGAAAGTCCTTGTCCGCCTCGTGGCGCAGGATATACTTCTTGGTCAACAGCAGCGAAGAGGTGTGCAGATACTCATTGGGTCGGAACTGAAAGTGCACGGTATAACTATCCGGTTCGTAGCTGATGCGCACGTCCACCAGGAACTCCAGCAGGGGCTCATCGTGTTCCTGCACCAGATCCGATATGAGTGCCACATTACGGAACACTGTTAGCCAGAACCGTGGCACGCCCACCGCATTAATGGGCACCAACGGCAGTTGTTCCGTCAGCTGTTTAAACTCCTCCGTTGTCTTAATCTCCTCCAGCAACTGATCGGGCTCCTCGTGCCAGTAACGATCCATGGTCGGCGGTTCCACATCGCCGGCGACAATATCACGACGTGCATCGAACAGCGTACAGCTCTGCACGT
Organism: Phorticella flavipennis; assembly: GCA_037040045.1. Taxonomy (NCBI): domain Eukaryota; kingdom Metazoa; phylum Arthropoda; class Insecta; order Diptera; family Drosophilidae; genus Phorticella; species Phorticella flavipennis. The sequence continues at coordinate 40,928 of JBANCY010000005.1, forward strand.
AGAAGCGTTTCTCCAGGTCGTAGACCTCGCGAAAGAATTGCTCCGAAATTTTGATCTGTTGCAACTGATTGTGCTTCAGCGCCAGCACACGATTGTGCACCGCCTTGGGCAGACTCTCCACCATATGCTGCAGGAACGCCCGACGGCTGTTCGAGGGCATCTCCGACGGATTCAACTGCATGCTATCCGATATAACGCCCGGACTATGACTACGACTCCGACTACGACTACGACTGCGATTGCCACCGCGCTTCTTCTTCTGGATCTGTGCCGGATGCGGGTGCGGGTGCATGGGTGCTGGCATTACCGTCTCGTTCATGGCATCGGTCATGTTGACGATGGTCACATTGGAACCGACTGCTGAACTCTTTCGCTCAATCTTGGGCATAATAAGTTCTATGAATTTTGGATGGTGTTCGAATGGTCGAATTGAAACTGGATTAATTTTTATCTGGATTTGCTTCTTCTTTTTTGAGTTTTTTTTGTTACTTTTTGTGTATTTTGAAGGCAGAATGACAACTTGACTCGTTTTTTAATAGTGTTCCTAACAGCTTGTGCCCGGCATTGCTCGGGAACAGTTGTGTTACAAAGTGCTTCATTTCGAAGGCACACTTTGGCCACATGGAAGATATTTTGAGTTCAGGCAGAGTATTGACCTTCATTTAGGCTCCAACTTTGATAACTCAACCAAAATTTCACCAAACTCAACAGTTTGGTATATACCAAAATATACTGAATATCATTTTCCTTTAAAATTCCTTTCTGAATTCTGAAAATCTTACTTATCAGACTTCCAACTCGCATAGCTCTGCCATTACTTATCTGATTTCAGTCTGGAATAACTCAAAAAACTCGAAATATAACACAGTTCGATCCTTCAAAATTCCATAAAAATGGTATAAGATCTTGAGATCCCACCCAATAGCCTTTCTTAGACTTCCAACTGCCAAATTTTGCCAAAGCTTAAGATATGCCAGTCCGAAATATCATAAAATACTCGGATTTGATTCTTTAATAAGGCTCAATTTTCGAAAAAATTAAAATTTTGGAGCTACTTAAGAGTTTCTGAAATCTTGCAATCCTTTTAAGTACCTTTTCCATATTTCAAACTTCAAAACTCAAACCATTTTTGAATGGAATACCTGAAAATAATCGGATTTTCATACAGTTTTCTTGACATTCAAATATAGTTTTCGTAATAAAATGTCGGAAAATATTGTAGGATTTCTGAAATCCCAACTCTCATAGGTCTATCAAAAGTCGGCCGACTTCAGTTGGAATCTCTTAAAATTATCATATATCATGATTTTCCTTCAAAATTTTTCGATAAAAAACTCAAATTTTGGAGATATTGAGGGTTTCCGATTTCAGTTTGAAATATCTCAAATTTCTCGGAACACAATACAATTCGATTCTCCATCAAAATCTCTAAAGATTTCCGATCTGCCACTCCTTCAACTGTCGTAACTTGGCCAAAAATCAATCGATTCTCTTCCAAGGTTGATCATTTTATAGGCCAGCAATCCAGAGATAGCGACTGAATTGAGGCCAATAGATTTCCCTGCTCTCACTAGTACATTTCACACTTCTCGGGTGCAAAAACAAACTTCAGAGATAAGCAATTCTTCAAATCGCCAACTTATCTATATTGATTTTTATATTTACCATGAAACTTGATTTGTGATACTTTTCAGAACTCTCAGAACATACCTAGAAAGGACTCAACTGATATATATGCCATATATGTATATATTAAAGCCAAAATTATCATATATTTGTCCAAAATATACGTTCAAACTTATCTTCAAGCATTTAATTTCTATATTTAGCCATAGGCTCTACGAACCACCTGGAATCGTAGACCTCTATTGCTATCACCTTCACAATTGACGTCTGACGTCTGAAATTTGTTTTATTCTGTCATAATTTTGGACTTTGTACGTCTCAAAGATACGAAGCGATCGCTGATCGGTGTGAAATTGAAAGACAACAAAGAGCTTGTTGAATGATCTTGAGAGTTTCGCATGGACTTTTTGTGGAAGGTCAGGTTAGCCTGAGAGTTAAGGACTGAAAAGTGTCTTAAAGTCTAGACTGAAAAAATTTTATATAAGCTGGAACTGCCAGCTTTTGTCTCGATTCTGGAGTATAGCTAATCCCAGTCACACTCCCCTATCGATAAGGTGGCTTTATAAATTATTGCGAAATATATACAAATACGCAACCTGCCACTGGTTTTTTCATTGATAATACAAATAGAAAATATTTTGCTAATCTTATCCCAGGTTGTTGGGTTGTTTTTCTTCTCTTTTGAAAACTATAACAGCTGCAATTCTCAAGCGGTGGGGAGGTTATTTTTAAACATCTGAACGAATCTGCTGGAGGTCTACTTATGCAGGTGGTTTTATCTATAAATCTCCGATGGTTTTATGGGTCTTTGAAAGGAACTTCAGAAAGCGGTAGGTTCTTTACTATCAAATGTATCATAAAGAAACCTTATATATAAGAACCACTTTTAGTCGTATGACAACTGTGATATATTAAGCCGATCCTTATGAAATTTTTTATATGAATGAGTTGGATAAATTGATAAATGTATGAAAATTTTTAATTAACAAACCCGAAAAACATGGAAAAAATTGACAATATTAACTTTTAGTTATATCACAGCTATAGAAAATAGTCGTCCTATCCTTAGACACTTTGGCAGATGAATGGAGAGGCTAAATTGATAAGTTTTTCTGAAGTTTCTATTCAATAGCTTGAAAAACATGCGAAAATTGGGCAAAACTAATGGTAGCTATATGATCCATTTGAAATTTATTGGATCAATTTCGTTTAGACAACCGGGCAGACAGACGACTGCTGTGGTCCTCCTGATCATCCTTCTGATCATCTGAAGCTAACTTTTGGGCGTTATTCAAATAAGGAAAACCCCAATTAGGCGAACCAAACATATTTATTAAACCAAACTCAATCTCTATTTTAGATATCTAACCTTGAAAATTATATGGAATATCTTTTAAGTTATTTCCCAACTGTGTGGGGAGCGGTAATCTCTGCCTCATTTGTGAAAAAGGTTCCACACAATCTTATCTCAGACCCCACAGCTGCTGGCTTCGACCCCAGCTGTGTGGGCCCTTCGCTTCCCCATTTGTCAATGCTTCTGAAGCTTTCTTATCCGTAATGCTTATCGCTAGCTTCTGCCCAGATGATTTGCAAAAGACATTTCCTCATTGGTAGCTTATCTTATGGCTTATCGGAAAACGAACCCAAGAACCTTCGATTTTTTAGCAATTTTCTGTGAATTGATACTTGAGGCAAAGCAAAGCTATTCTTGTACCAGGAACCCATTGAAAAAGGGAAAATAGGAAATAATTTCTGAAAGGCGGAGATCATAAGATATATATAGCATATAATATATACTAGAAGTTTACCTTATACAGCCATCTGCCCGTCTGGTTATCTGTCTGGGGATTTTGCCATCTGTGGGTTCCTCTGACCTCCCCAATCATCCGTCTGTCTGGTTTTTTGGATGTATGGGGAACAAGAAGCAGAATCCCAGATAAACTTTATAATGATAACAATTGCCTAAAGGCTATCATCCTTCAGTCTGTCCGTTTGTCTCTCTACTCATACCTTTGTCCGCCTGTCTGTCCTGTCTGTTTTAACGCCATTATCTCAACTTTTTTCAGAGCTAGAAATCTCAAATTTGCTATACAAATCCGTCTATATCCTACACACGCCAGGTTTAACAGAAATCTTCTCGCTTCTCTGAGCTTCTATTAGAGCTGGAGATCTCAAATTTGGTATACAAATCCGTCTATATCTTACACACCCCAGGCTTAACACAAAACTCCTCCTTTATAATTTAAATAGTTTTATTTATCAAAAAAAAAAGTATTACATACGTATATATATAAATATATATCACCTATCACATAGTCTAAGGAGTAAATATTTCCTGTAACTCCGGCTAGAAGATAAAGACCTCATTATCATTGACATTCTCCATGTTGCTCATGCTGCGCTCGAAGCGTTTGATGCGTTGATACCACTGCGGATCCGTCTGGCTGACGGACTCCGGGCGTCCCCCTTGGTGCCTGTACAGATACTCCACATGGCCCTGGCCGGCTGTGCCGTTGACGGTGCATGCCACAAACTGGTTATACACCTTGGACTCCCAATCTCCGCCCACATAGCGCACTGCACTGTGCTCCACACGCACCTGGACAAAGTACTTCTGTTCCGCCGTATAGACCATGAAATTTTGATGCTGCGGCGGTATGCCCTTCTCCCCGTATGAGTAGAGCTCAAAATTGGTGGACGTGATGGGCTGATAGCCGCCTTTGGGCGTGCAGACGTAGCCCACCTTCAGCGAGGAGAGGAAGAAGGAGGGTTGACTGAGATTGCCTATGATGAGGCTGGTGCCATCGTCCAGGAAGAGAGCAAAGTACACATAACGATTGATCGAGCTCAGGCAGCGTTCGGTGCCAAAGCCGTGATCCCGCAGACCACAGAGCTGCAGCTCCAGCCGCCGCTCGCCCAGCAGCAGGCTGCCCTCCAGCTGCCCGTTCTGCTCGTAGTGCGTGCGCTTCTCCACGATGCGCGCCACGGACTTCAGCATGCCGTAGAAGCTATCGTTCCAGGCCTCGCGTGCTATGGAATCAGCTATCAGCGTGGAGCTGAGATCCCGATTGTAGTCAAAGTGTTCGGCGGAGCTGGCAAACTTCAGATCAAGCTCCACGGGCAACAATTGGCCGGCCCCATCTTGGAGTTGTCCGTTGTACTTAATGCGCCAGCTACGCATGGATTGCTCCGGATAGATATGATAGCCAGCACCACGAAACTCGGTGCTCTCCTCGCTGCCATCGGTGGTAAAGTGCACCATATCGGGTAGCTTGGGTGAGCTATAGAGACCTTCCTGGGGCAGCCACAGATAGAGTGCCGCCTTGAGCACACCACATCGGCGTCGCTCCAGGGTGACCATAAGCTTTTGTCCCGCCGCATTGGCGGCTAGAAAGCTGACGACATCATAGCTCATGGGATCATTGGTCAAGGGTTGTGGCCTGTCCAGTGTGGCCAGATGTGTCGGAGAGCTCAGCTGCTCCTCGTTGCGTTTGTAGATGCGATAACGCAGCTGGCGCAGCACAAGCAAAGCAATGCCATATTTGAGCCGATAGAAGAGACCTTTGCACGGATATTTGCCAAAGATGAGCACGGATTTACGGCTCAGCAGCAACATGGCCAGGCTAAAGAGCGCCACCACAAAGCCCAGACCCAGGCAGATAAACGTTAAGACGTACATGTTGCGCGCACTTCAATTGTCCGGACGTAACTGCCGTCCGGCTGAGCCAGTGCAGCCGTTGGCCATGTCGTCCCCACCGCCACACCGCCGCACCGCCGCACACCGTAGCCACAGTCTAGCTCCACTTCTGCTGGACAACGCTCGAGTGGGGTCTTATCAAAGGTCTTATCATGCGCCCCGACCAGCCCCCACCACACCTTCTTTATCAACGCCCCACGAGCGTTCAGTTTGCACTCAACCACTTGGCCACTGTGCGGCTAAAATTTCGGATCGTAAATCTGTGGCAAAAACAATACATTTTATTGCAAGATTATTAGCAAATATTTTATGAACTTATCATAAAAGCATATTTATAGAAGAAAAAAAACTGTCATAGCATGCAGCTACTGTCAGCGTCCGCGGCCATAGCACTTAGCTTTTGTCAAACATACGAAAAATTTGCAAAATATTTTATTCACTTATAAAAGCATATTTAACGAAAAAAAATGCCATAGCATGCAGCTTTTGTCAGCGTCAATCGCCGTAGCACTTAGCTTTCGTCAGCCGTATGAAAGATTTACAATATAATTAGTGAATATTTTATAAACTTATGAAGAATATTTATAGAAAAAAAAACTACCATAGCATGCAGCTACTGTCAGCACCCGCGGCCATAGCACTTAGCTTTTGTCAACAGATTTGAAAGATTATTTGCGGAAATTTTATGAACTTATAAAGCATATTTATAAAAAAACTGCCATAGCATGCAGCTACTGTCAGCGCCCGCGGCCATAGCACTTAGCTTTCGTCAACAGTATCAAAGATTTCCTCATCCATTGAACCTTTTCGCTGTAGCAACGACTCCTTCTCCTGCCACAACTGACGCGCCGTCTTCAACACGTTGCCCTTGCGTTGCTGCAGATTCTCCTTCAATTTGTCCACTGGGAAGAAGTGATTCTTTGCTCCTTCCTGCTGCTCCTGGTTGACAGGTCTACGCAGATTCTCCTTCAATTTGTCCCCTGCTCCTCCCTGCTGCTCCTTCTTGGCAGGCTTACGCAACCAGCGAAATTTTAAAGAATTCTGGAGCGCCTTATTTAGATATTTGCCCAAGAGTTTCATCAAAAGGCTGTGCAACAAATGGAGCAACAAGCCGAGGAGCGAAACCACAAAGCCCAGGATCAGGGAGAGTATAGTTAGGATAGCCATGTTCCGACTGCTTGACTGGCCTACATGGGACTGACCACCGAGTGCAGCCAGTTGGAACGTCGTTGGGTACTTTCCTCTACAATTCTAACACCCACCGAACCCACCACCCCAAGACAAAGCCAAGGCACTCCACTGTGCACAGCCCTTGATAACCCATTTCGTAACTGGACATATATATCAAGTGACGCCTTGGAAGTTATTCAATACGACAATCCAATTGAGATATTTCAAATAATCTAAATTATTCTGTAAGTCTTACCATAACTATGAGCGACCAGTTCTCTGCCTATTGGATGATCGTATTTAACGTAATGAAACAACTTTATCAATAGCAATCATAATTCCTCTATTTTTCAAGCTATGGAATTGAAATTTCTTTATTATCTACCGAATTTCGACCGGATCGAAAATATTTTAGGGGTGTGCCACACCTTATCATGCCTGTTCCACACATTTGCTTAAATTTATTATACTCTATCAATTTAGAATTGGAATAAGGGCATAATGATGTAGGAATGTACTAAACGATTTGGTTTTTTAATCATTTTTCAGAAAAAAGAGTTTTTAATGGGAAGAAGAGACGGCAATCCCGCCAAAAGCAGCTTTTTCGCAACACGGAAATAGTTCGGAGTTTGACAGGATCATTCACATATACTTTGCCGTTTGTAGAACCCCATAGAGTCCAATTTCGTTATTGATCTTAGCGTCATCACCAAGGAATGAGTTCCTCTTTAGTGTAGCGATCTTTAACTTAACTCCTACACTTTTAGGATAATAAGAACATAAAATATGCCTGAAAAGTATGGATAATTCAGATTTTATGCAATAACAAGGGGCCCCGGTGGACCAATGGATAGGGCAGAGTCCCGCCAAACGAGAGGTCGTGGGTGCAAGTCTTATGTCGAGGGTATGACACTCCTAGGAGAAACTAGGTTGTGACGTAGGATTTCAACTCCACTAACGCAAAAAACGTACTTCAGTGAAGAAAGCAGCAATAAAGACAAATAGTGCTTCAGGCCATGACCCGATACGGTTGTTTTGGCCATATAATAATAGAGTACTCAAATATTTACTATTTAAACACCATTATATCACATATTGGATCAAACTTTTCATAGAACCCTAATATTGCGTTTCGAGTGCGCGTTCTGAAATCAATAGACATAAGTAAAGTGAAGTGTGTATAAAATTTCAGATCAATAGCTTAGAAAACATAGGAATTAAAGGCAAAACTGATTTTCATTTCAGTTATAATTTTTCAATTTTTTTGAAACCCGTAAAGCTTCTGAATTTATAAATCAAATTCAACACAGAAGGAAAGAAATGCCACTTACAAGCACAGCATAAAGTGTAGTATTTACCAACACTGTAAATGGGGATATCGGTGCAGGAAGGCATAGAGCAGTGTCCCGCCCAATGAGAGATCGTGGGTGCGAGTCCCACTCGTATCTTCTAGTTTGTGGCGTAGGATTTGAAATCCACCCACATACAAAAAGTTCTTCAGTGAAGGAAGCAGAAATAAAGACAAATAATGCCTTAGGTTGTGACCCGATAGGGTTGTTAAAGCCATATAATAATGATCATAAAGGGCTCTAACATAAACCCTTATTAAAATTCGATTCCTTTCTCTAAAGCTGAAATTTGAATTAGGACAATTTAGACCGTTATTGGCTGCGTTGCCACCTGGTAATAATTACGCAAAAACTTTTGTAGCTTAACATTTTTGGCGCCATTTTCGGAATTTAAAAGTTAACTTCACCAAGATATGGTTCGGGGCCTCGGTGAACCAGTGTATAGGGCACTGGCCAGCAAAACAAGAGGTGCGAGTTCGAGTCCCGCTCATGTCGATAGGCATGAGCCCTCCTAGAAAAACTAGGTTCTGGCGTAGGACTTGAAATCCACCCACTTAAAAGATCTTCAGTGAAGGAAGAAAGGAAAAAAGACAAATAGTGCTTCAGGCTTTGACCCAATGTGGTTATTATGGCCATATAATAATAATTAAATGATGTGGTTCACTTACAAACACTGTAAAGAGCTGTGTTTACCAACACTGGAAATGAGCGTAGTGTAGACCGTTATTAGTTGCGTTGCCACCTGGTGAGAAAATGGGAGAAATGCGACTGCGCGAGAACTTATGGAGCTTACAGGGACTCGAGAGAGAGAGAGAGCGAGAGAGAGACGGTGATAGGGGTAGAAAGAGAGGAGAGGAGAGGAGAGGAGAGGCTCTCTATTGTCTCTCGCTCTCTCTTGGTTTGGCCTGCCAGAACAACAAAGCTCTAAATCAATAAAAACATAAAATTAGTGCGCAAGGAGCAAGGATGCATGCAGCAGCAGCAGGAGCAGCACAAGGAGCAGCAGTAGTGGCAACAACAACAACAACAACAGCAGCAACAACAATTGGCACAACAAGCAGCAACTAAATTTAAACAGGAGCTGAAAGAAGAAGAAGCAGAAGAAGAACCAGAAGCAGAGGCAGAGGCAGAGGCAGCAGCAGCAGCTTTTTTGCCACAAATCCTGTGTCCGTTTTTTTCGGATTGTGAAAAAACTTTGGAAGAAACTTTTGGGGAAAATGTATAAGACAATACGGCACGGCGAGAACAGTTTGCAGTATACGATTTTGCCGCAAAACGATGATTTTCGCATCGAGGGAAAACTGGGCAACAATTGCGGACGTTTGGCGGGCAGCAGCGCAACGGCTGGAACAGGCTCGGGCTCCGGCTCCGGGTCAGGGTCCGGCACGGGCACGGCCACGGGCAGTGTGGCATCAACGTCCTCGTCCAGCTGCTCGCTGGCGGGGCACAGCAGTAAGCGCGGCAACGCGGCGGCGCCACGCAAACGTCGCACATTTTTTGCATATTTGGGCTTGATATTCGTCTGCACCGTCATCATAGGCGCCGTTTTGATACCCTTTCTCGTGTCGGCAGAGTGTTTGCCAAGTCCAACGGAATGGTTTCTCAAGACAAAGGCAGCGTTTACACACAGCAGCAGCAACAACAACAACAACAACAGTGAGAAGCAACAACAACAACAGCTACTACAACAACAACAACAACATATTGTTGTTGCTGCCACAGCAACACCAACAATATCGGCTGCGATTTTATCGCAAAATGTGGGCAAAATCGTGCAAATTGTTAATCGAAATGGCGTCGAGCAGTTTATACTAAAAGTTAATAAAACTATGCCAACAACAGCAACAGCAACAACAACAATAGCAGCGGCAACAACAACAACCACCGCGGAGGCGCCACGCAGCACCACAACAACAACAACAACAACTACGAGCAGCACTACGACAACAACAACAACAGCAGCTACAACCACCGCGGAGGCGCCACGCAGCACCAACAACAACAACAACAACAACAATCGTCTGGCTGCCACAATTACCACGCGCATCATACAAGTACCGTTGCTCAAATCCGCCGCCAAGAAGCCCATAATGCCGCCCGTCCTGGCCAAAACCCAGTTGCAACAACCCCAACAACAACAACAACAACAGGCGCCCGCCAACAACCCGCAGCAGCAGCAGCTGCCACAGAACAAGAGCAACAACAACAACAACAACAACGCCTGGATGCCCACGCACTGGGCCTATATTGATCCATCCAGCTATGTCCAGTGGTCGGTAAGTAATCCTCGCCTGGCCCCCTGGCCCCCTGACCTCTTTCGCTTTCGCTTGCCACGCGTCTCCTAACTCCTTTCGGTTTCTTCCAATTGCTCCCAGGGCTATAAGGCCGAGGATAGCGTGCTGCTGCCCGCCCTGCTGGGATTCGCACTTATCGGCATGATTCTAATTATAACGGTCTGCCTGGTGGCACGCAACAAGCGCACCATTGTGTCCTCCGTGCGCAAGCGGAATCGCAACGTGAGTAGAAACAACAATTAGCATACATTTGTATATATGGGGCAGGAGCTCCACCAGCTCCGCCAGCTCCCCCACTTGCCACCTGTCCAACCTGTGCAACCTGCAACTTGCATAACCTTGCAACACATGCGGCACGCAAACCCAACCCTAGCCACAGCCACAACTGGCCATCGAAACCGATTTTGACCTGGCAACGTAACGCACTTGCCCAGATATTTGCATATGAACTTAAATACCTTGATCAGATTATAGCTTTGCGTTGAAAAGAACCCACAGGGAGTACCTTAAAACGCTTTAGGATTGACGGAATCCACTTGGAGACAGAAGCTGGCATCTTGGCTCGACGTAGGTCCGTGGAAAAAACCCACCTCTCTACCTTTCTTTCAATCTTTCAGTCGAACCTTCTTTCAAGGTTTCAGTCGACCCGTCTTTCAGTCGACTAGTCTTTCACTCGACCCCTTTTTCAGTTAACCCATCTATCAGTCTACCCTTCTTTCAGTAAACCCGTCTATCAGTCGACCCGTCTTTCAGTCGACCCTTCTTTCAGTTAACCCATCTGTCAGTCCTCCCGTCAGCCTGGTTACCCTTTAACCTGCTATATCGCTTCTTTCTACGCTTATCCCATCTATCGACTCGCGGATCCACTCGGCTTTACGGTCGTACAAACGTCTACCCATCTATCTACACCTCCACCTGTATGCCCAAACGTTCGATCATCAGTCGAAAGGCAAGTTATCGAAAGGAGAACTACTTTTTTATAAACTATTAATCTCCAAATGTCCTTAGGAGATTTCATTCACATGACATCCTGTCCATCCCCCGAGTGACCGTCTACTTGCCCATCTATCTATCGACATGTCTGGCCATTCACTGCCCTGTGCACTAGCCCACCACCATCCATAGGGTCGTCCGCCTGAATGTCCCTTTGTTTGCTCATCAATTTGTCTTCCGTCTTCCAATTAAGCTCAGACTGCTAGAGTCTATAAGAGTGTTTATCCATCCGTCCGTCCGTAAATCCATAGAAAATTTCATTCACCTACCCACTTAAGCCACTGTCCACCCATTCGATCCATCCCATCTAATACCTAACTGACCGTCAATATGCCCATTTTTTTCATCGGTTTTTCTGTTTGTCAGTGCTCCTGACTTCTGTTTCATCTATAAATACCCTATCGGGTCAAAACCCGAAGCACTATTTTCCCTTATTTTGGCTTTTTTACGTGAGTGGATTTCGAATCCTACGCCACAACCTAGTTTTATAGGAGGGTCATGCCAATCGAGATGAGCGGGATTTTAACTCGCACCTCTTGTTTGGCGGGACAGTGTGCCATCAACTGGTCCACCGAGGCGATAACAGCTTAGAGTTTTCCAAAGTTTCCAAGTTCTAATATGAACTTTAAGAGAAAAACTATGAGCTCTATGCTTGAAGTAATTCCTCCGGTAATTCCTTTCGGTATCCAAAATCTCCCACCAATGTTATTGTTTTCAAATAATAGATAAAGTAGACCTCAAATAATCCATTTCACATGGAAACAAACACATTCCACTGTCTACGCATTTAGGTATACCACTCTCTTCCAACCCTACCAAAAATGGTCACTTCAACAACTTTCCAACTTCCATCACTGGCAAAACTTTGTTTTCAACTCCAAAGTTTTAAGCCAAGGCTAAAATTAGCTTGGGAATACCAAACAATAACAAAGTGCTACAGGCGAAAGTGCCTAACTATGAAATACCCTAAAAATGTTAATATTTCTGAAAAGTTTTAAAGTGAAAGCTTAAGAAGCATAAGGAATAGACCTAAAACTTTATTATATACCAACTATATGAAATAGTGGGCCCTCGGTGAACCAGTGCATAGTGCGCTGGTCCAACAAACAAGAGCAGTGTGTTCGAGTCCCACTCGTGTACTTAACATGACCCTCCTGGAAAAACTAGGATTTGGCGTAGGATTCGAAATCCACAGGCGGAAAAAAATCTTTGGTGATGGAAGCTGAAATAAAGACAAATAATGCTTCAGGCTGTGACCCGATTCTAATTCGGCCTCTGCTAAAAGTGCTGACTATTTATAAAAGAAGATTGTATACCAAGTTCAATTTAGGATTCATCACTTCAATGGAATTCGTATAACATAGTAATCCGATAAGTCCGATTGCGGAAAATGCACAAAAAACGCTCTGTATCAAGTTTTATGGCTATAGCTCAAAAGCTGAGGGGCAGAGGAATATAACCCATTCGCTTTCTATACTCCTCCCTATCGAGCGGAAGGAAACTACTCGAAACTTTTTGATTAGAACTACAATTATAATATATTAGATTATTTCTAAGTATTAATATATATATTTTTCGAAGTAAGACATAGATTTCTATTATTTCCGATTTATATATCAGAAATATTAATATTTCGTAAAATGAACATTTGAAAAGCCTGCAGAAATTCGACTCATGGGCCGCCCATTGTCCCGCCAAACAAGAGATCGTGGGTTGTAACCACAATTATGTCATGAGCATGACCCTTGGAATCATTATGATAATACTTGTAGAAATTATAAGTACTTATTGAATGCAGGGGGTATACCATATTAGGTTGGAAAGAAACTTTGAATGCCACTTTTTGCATAGAGTCTATGGGCACCTTCATACCAAATTTCATGATTATAGCATAAAAATTGTGGCTCCTAGATACATTTCGTCTTTCCACATTCCGGGAGTTTTCCAAAGTTTTGGTAAATTCCATTCTGCAGTATCTATCTATAACTCTATATATTACATTTGTAGCCGATAGCTCTAAAAAAAACTAAATTTTCTAATCCAAATTTTCAATTGGAATCAGGGCATAAAATCAGGGGCCTCAGTGGACCAGTGGATAGCGCAGGTTGTGGCGTAGGACTTGAAATCCACCCACATAAAAAAGTTATTCAGTGAAGGAGGCAGAAATAAAGGAAAATAATGCTTCAGGTTTTGACCCGATAGGGTTGTTATGGCCAATTAATAATAATAATGATGATGGCATAAAAAGCCCGCCTAAAGTCAATACTGAAACAAATATTTTCTATTTCCCGAAAACGCTCACTTTTTTTCGACGAATTCGCTACATTCGCTTGATTTTTTTTGAAGATATATACAAATTTACATATATATTTTTTTATTAAAAGCATATTTATAAGCTTTATAAAGTCTATATAAGTATTTCTTAAGTTTTTTAAAAAATTGAAACATTGCCAGATGCGCGCAACAATGTGAATGGCAAAAGGTTGTGACGTCAGCAACAGTTGCCTTATAGCAGTGAAGTGCAATGTTTGAACAAAAAGAAAGTATGAACAAAAAACCAAATGTGCAATTAAAAAGATAATTTAACAATTAAATAATAATAATTATAGGGAAAATGAATAAATAAATATAAATAAATTCAAGTGCTCAAAATGCTTGTGACGTCACGCGCGCGTCTGTAGTGTGCGCTACCTGCATCACAGCTGACCATGTGGCTGGCACGCAGCGTTGCTTTGTGTGTTATCGGCTATCGATAAATGCCAAAAGACAACGAAATTACACGTCACAGTCGCTGCGCGCACGAAGCCGAACGAGAGCCAAAAAGAGAAAGAGAGACACAGACGAAGACGAAGACGACACGAACACGACGCTCGAAGGGGGCCGAAGCAACGAACACACGTGTAGTGTGTGAGTGTCTGTGTGTGTGAGCGAGAGCGCTGATGTTTAGCCGGTAATACGATGGGCTGGGCGTGCGAGCGAGCAGGCAATAGACAACAATGTGAACAAGTGTTGGTGTATGCTACAACAACAACAACATGCAGCATGAGAGTCGTTTGCGTGGCAGTTTTGCTGTTGTTGTTGTAGTTGTTGCTGCCACCGCTGGCTGTTGTTGTTGTAGTTGTTGTTGTTGCAGGCCGCCTTGGCATTCACAGCGCAGCGAGCGCTCTGCTGGCAGCGGCAGCGGCAGAGGCAGTGGCAGAGTCAGCAGAGGCAGTTTCATTCAGTCAGTCAGTCAGTCAGTCAGTCACAGGTGAGCAGCAGCAGCTACCAGAGGTCGGCAGGCAGCAGAGGCGGCTGGACCAGAGGCGCATTGGAATAACAACAAAATACAAAAAAAAAAAAAACATAAAACAAAAAAATTTAATAACAACAACAACAACAACTGAAGCAACGCCTACGTCAGCAGTTTGCAACAACAAAAACAACAAACAAATACCAATCCTGTAAGCAACAATAACAACAACAACAATAGTGAAAAGCAACAACAATAATAACAACAACAACATAAAAAGAAATTGCTTGCGTGTGGCGCTAGCTGCGCTCTCTCTCCCCCTCTCCCTCGCTCTCTCTCTCGTTGCCTCACGCCCGCGCCCCTCTCTCGCGCGCTTACTTTTTGCATTGTGTGTGTGTGTGTGTGTGTGTTTGTGTGTGCCAACAAGGCAAATTTGTGTGGCATTGCCTATAAGATACACATACATACATATATCTATATGTATCTGTGTCTGTGTGTTGCATCTGTGTGTGTGTGTGTTGCATGCCCTGCTGTTGCACTGATTTCTCAGCACAATTGGCATGTGGAGGCAGGCACATGGCCATTATGCCGCTGCCACTGCCACCGCCGTCAGCTGCTGACGTTGCAAGAGCCACGCACACACATACAACACTTCACACACACACAACATACTACACACACACACAACATACTACACACACACACACACACACACACTTGCATACCTGTGCAACACGCAGTCCCAACGCATCCGTTTTCCATAGTTTTTCCCCCACTTTTCACTGACCAAAGCCAAACATCATTTTGGAGTTTTCCAGAAAACCAAAAAAAATAAGGCGCAACATGCTTACCAGATTTTTCCATTTTCCATATTCCAACCAATTTTGACCTAGGATATTATGTTCCAACTTGTGTCTTGTCACAGAGCATAGCTTCTATAACTTTAAGCTCTAGTTTAGGAGATTTTTCAAAACTTTTGGTTTGAAACTTCTGAGCATAAAACTATACCATATTCTGATATCTCGCTGCCCTTGAGCATAATTTGGTACATAATCCCATATGTAATGGTATTATATTATCCTAAACTTTTGAGCATAAGTCAATGTCAGATCTTATCAAAAGTTTCTAAAACTCTGATATCTCGCGCTGCTCTTGAGCATGATTTGTTACATAATCCCACATGTAATGTTTTTCTATATTCCAACCAATTTTGACCTAGGATATTATGTTCCAACTTGTGTATTCTCTTCTATAACTTTAAGCTCTAGCTTTAAAGATTTTTCAAAACTTTTGGTTTGAATCTTATAAAACTTCTGAGCATAAAACTATACCATATTCTAGCAATAATTTCGAAAACTTTCTGATATCTCACGCTGCCCTTGAGCATGATTTGGTATATAATCCCATAGGTAATGATATTATATTATCCTTAACTCTTGAGCATAAGTCATGTCATATCTTATCAAAAAATTTCTAGACTATAATCCCAAACCATATCTTAACTTCCGAGCCCAAGCCCATAACAATATCTGTTGCATAATTTCGAAAACAGTTTTTAAATATGAACTGAAGAGCAAGTATTATCTGCAGTTTAAACTACAGCAACCACTATATACCTTATCACTAAGTCTCAAGCCATAACTTTTGGAACATAAACCCATGCCATATTATACCCAAAATTTCTAAAAATTTTGTATGAATCTTAAGTCAAGATCATCTTATATAATGTCTAATGTTTCTAAAACTTTTAAGCATAATCCCTTGCCAATGTCCGAAAATCTTCTGATAAATCGCAGCTGTAGATCACTGTTTCTTATTGAAATGTAGGTTTTCCAAAATTTATGATTAGAATCTCATATTATATGCTATACAACACTGTTAAACATAAACCCATATACTATATTTTATCAATAATTTCGAAAACCTTCTGATAACTATCAACTCAAGAGCATATGTTATCCACAACATGCACTGTATATATAATCACTAGGTTATGTGTTCTAAAACTTTTGGTTGGAGTCCCATACCATATCTTATGTTATCCAAAACTTCTGAGTAATTAAAATTAAAATTTTATCGATAGTTTGGAACTACAGCATCCACTATAGACATCTTATTAGGTTCTCTAAAACTTTTGATTCAAATCCCATACCATATCTAATGCTATTCAAAACTTCTTAGCATAAACCCATACCATATCTTATCAATAACTTTCTTATCGATATAGTGAAACTTTTGGAATCTATTCAAATCGGAATCGGTTGTCAACAGATTTTAATTTTGTTTCACCAAAAAAACGAGAGATACTTTTGCTTTCATCAAAAATGTTTTTATAGGTTTGGTTCTTGAAAACTAAATAAAACATTAGTTTTTCATCCTACTTCAGGATAATTTCAGTTAACGATAGTTTTAACTATCGGAACGTTTAAGTCAGGCCAGAGCAGAGCTTATTGAGTGTTTAATAGAAGTCAGCGGGAAATTTATTGATAGTTTGTACTGAATTGCGCTAAGACAACTATCGATAGTTTGTACTGAATTGTGATTGGAAACCTATCGATAGTTTGTACTAAATTGCGCTAAGAAAACTATCGATGGACATAAAAGAAAACAATTGGAAGCTTTTTTACGGTATAGAAAAACGCGGGTTTTGGACCAAAACAGAGTGAGAAAGAGCATATTGGAGGGAGAGAGAGAGAGCGCGCACGCGAAGGTTATCGATAAAAATCGTGCAGAAGGATCTTCGATATCGAATAATTGGCTTCATTTACAATTTGCAGCACTAATCCCAACAACAACAAAATGGCCATCAAACCCGGAATTGGCCGCAAGACTGGCAACAAAAATCCACCGATCCTGAGCCATGAGTTCGTGATACAAAACCACGCCGACATCATATCCTGCGTGGCGATGGTCTTCGTCGTGGGCCTGATGAACGAGTCGACCGCCTCCTTCGCCAGCGCCTTCATCTCGCTGCACCATAACGTGAGCGGCGAGGAGGCCAGCCGGGAGCAGCCCTACGGCAAACCCTACACCTATGTGGCCGGCATCAAGGACTACTGCGCGATCTTCTTCTACACGCTGACCTGCATCATCATGCACGCCATCATCCAGGAGTTCGTGCTGGACAAGATTAGCAAGAAGCTGCATCTGTCCAAGTTCAAGTTGGCCCGTTTCAATGAGTCCGGCCAGCTGGTGGCCTTCTATCTGCTGTCCTTCGTGTGGGGCGCCCAGGTGGCGTTGCGCGAGGGCTATCTGGGTCAGGTGGCGCAGCTCTGGGAGGGCTATCCGGCGCATCCGATGAGCTTCCTGCACAAGTTCTATTTCATCATACAGCTGGCCTACTATCTGCACATGCTGCCCGAGCTGTACTTCCAGAAGATCAAGGCTAAGGAGGAGCAACAGCCCAAGATTATACATTCCATATGCGGTTTCACGCTGATCGTCCTGGCCTACACCCTGAGCTTCCAGCGTCTGGCCTTGGTTCTGCTCACCCTGCACTATTTCAGCGAACTGATTGCCCACATCTTCCAGCTGATCGGCGTGTTCGATCGCGAGGAGCGTCTGGCCCGGGCACGGATCGTGAACAGCGTCTGCTTTGTACTCGTGCGCTTTGCCACCTCGGTGATCGGTGTGCTGACGCTATACTATGGCATCGGCGGATCTGTCGGCAGCTATAAGCTCCGCGCTCTGATCGTGCTGGTGGGTCTGATTGCCCTGCAGGGCTACCTGGTGTTCTCATTCATCACGGAGCAGCTGCGCGCGAAGCGCGAGGCGAAACGCGAGGCCAAGCTGCTGGCGGCGCAGACGAAGAAGCCGAAGGCGCCCAACAAGGACAAGGTGAAGCGCAAGAAGGAGAGCGACCTGCCCGAGGCCGACCAGACGACGCCCAGTCCGGTCAAGCAGAAGCTCAAGTGAAGCCCCCAAAATTTGGCAAAAAACACAACTTTTTTTTAAAAATTTTTTATTTTTTAAAATGTTTCAAGAAAGAAAAAGAAAAAAAAAAAACAAAAAAAAAAGAAGAGAAAATTATTATTATTATTTTTTTCGTGTCTTCCGCACACTTCCGACGCTCAAGCGGCATGCCACGTGCCACAGCAACAACAACAAAAAAAACACGAACAGAACAGAGACTAAACTAGACTACAAAATACCCTGTACACTACACAACACAACAAACTATTTTGTACTGTGCGCTGCATTTACACATTCTCTCTGTCTCGCTCTAACTCAATCAGTCTCTCTCTCTCTCTCTCCCGTCTATCTCTCTCTTTCTCCATTTGTTTGTTTCATTTTAAGCATCTTTAATTAATTAATTAATTAATTTTTTTGTGTGTTTAATTTTAAAAATTTTTGAAAAATTTTATGCTATTTTTATTTTTTTGAAATAAACAAATTTTTTTTATTTTTATACTTGGAACGCCTCATTGCTTCATGTTATTCAGATGAAAACTATATATATATATATAGTATATATATAGATATATGTATATGGTCTATAGTTTCCTCCGTATGTGTGTGTGTTTGTGTATGTGTATTAGTGTGTGTGTGTGTGAATCTATATATGTATATCTGTCTTCTATATATATATATCGTATATCGAGTACTTTTAATGTTAGTTTACCATTTTGATCGTGTGGTTTTTTACGTCCTAACGAACTGTAAAACTAAAACAAAAAACTGAAAAAGAACTACAAATTGCTAAATATATTTTGTATAAGAACAAAACTATATAAAGATTTTTACTATATTTTTGGGGTTTCAAAAGGTTTAAACCAGTCGAACTTCTCTATAGTGAACTTCTATACATTGAAGCTCTCCCTATAATGAATTGGTTTTAAACACACAACTTTTTCGTTCCAATCTCATTGTATTTTAATCAATTTCCATACAATGAAGTGTCTATATAAGAAGTGATTTTCCCGTCAAGATTCATTATAGGGAAGTTCGACCATAACAATTCTATCGGTTCTATTTTGCATGATTTCAGCTTTCTTCACTGAAGATCTTTTGTTTAAACGGTTGGATTTCAAATCCTACGTCAGCACCTAGTTTTTCTAGGAGACTCATGCCTATAGACATGAGTCGGACTTGAACCCCCGACAGTGCGCTATCGACTGATCCACCGAGGCCCCTTAAAGGTTCAAACACAGCTAGCAAAAAAACGCTCACTAAAAGACCGCAAAATGTGTAAAGGAGCTGCTTTCGGTCTCAACAGCAATTTTTTCCTTCGCATTGAGCATTTCGCTCTCTCACTGACCGCTGGAAGTAAAGAGACTCTTTCCACGCTCAGCCACGGAGACAGATAACTCAAATGTCTTCGAAAAAGGTCTTCAGTTATTGCCTTTCATGTATCATCATAGGCTTGTAAAAGGCAGAGATCTATGGGTAGCTTACTACTCATACATACTCTCTGCTTCCATATCTAGACACCCAACATACACTAAATTATTATATGGTCATAAAAACCCTATCGGGTCACAGCCTTAAGCACCATTTGCCTTTATTTCTGCTTCCTTCACTGAAGAAGTTTTTTTTATGCGGTTGGATTTCAAATCCTGGCGGAGAAGCGCCCAGAACAGGGACGCTTGTAGGAAGATGCTTCAGGCTGTGACCCGATAGGGTTGTTATAGCCATATAATAATAAATAATAATAATAATTTCAAATCCTACGCAAAGTTTGTATTATTACTCAAGATATAAGTTACCCAGTACTTTGTTAGTTTTATAATCTGGTTTATAAGCCCGTAGAAACCCAACTTTTAAGAGATATTACTGAATAATTTGATGTTTGAGTTATGAGTTTGAAACTTTGAAAAAGGAACAAAATTGAATCAAAAATCATGAACAAAATGGTATCATAATCCAAAATCGGTCAAGTTTTGGCCAAGTTTTGATCAATTGAAATATGCATCCATATAATATTTTTGCTCGACGTGTCAAAATTTTACTCGTTTTCAGGTCGATTTTTGGGTAAAAGTTGAAACTTTTCTGGTAAAGTCTTAAAATAGGTTTTAGCGCTAATTTTGTTCACAGAAATGGAAAAATGGAAATTTTGAATTTTTATTTTTCAAAAACACAGGGGAGACCCTTGTTTGAGGAACGAACTGGAATTCATGAACAATATGGTATAATAAGGCGAAATCAGTCAAGTTTTGACCAAGTTTTGATCAATTGAAAAAAGCCCCTATGGGAGATTTTTCACTTTATACTTCGATTCAAAAATTATGAACACAAAGGTATAACAACAATTTTTAGCAAATTAAACACCAAATTGTACCAAATTCACCAGAATTCACAAAAATATTGAATGAATTGCTTGATATATGTATTTCTCCATCTAATCTCTACTTTCTATGTTCCCTTTCGCAGGACATTGAGGAACAGGGCGCTGAGGATAATGCTACACTGCTAACAACATCAAATCTGTCCGACGATGACTAATTCGATATTTTAGCGTAAAAATTCCCAAACTGTGCGTGTGTCCCATATATATCTTTTTTTCATAAGTTTTGCTGTATTTTTTTTGTGGCTTTTTGAAGTTTTTTCTTTTTATTATTTACACATTTTTATGATATATACAAAACATATATAGACATATATATTATACATATTATAGCTTGATAAACGAAAAGTAAGAAAAAAACCTTATTGTAATCAACTTTTCGTAAAGAATTATACTGGGAATACCCCAAACAAATACCCAAATTGTATGAACTCTATTTTAAATCCTATTTATAGAGCTTTGTGCTAGATTTGTGTATTTGCATTTGGGTCTAAATGGTATGATATAATGATATTTATATATACTTAAGATCGTATTACAAACTCTGCAAGCATTTACTTGGCATTGACATTTACGACGATATTCTGTCAGATTTCGGTTATTTTTTTGGTCGTTTGCAGGGTTTGTATAAGAAATAAACTCTAAAAGGAAGAAGAAGAAGAAATTATAGCTAAGCTCTTTCAAAAAAATGCTGTCCAAGCTAAGCTACGCATAAAAAAACCAGCCACAAAATGTAGGAAAACCCAAAGAAAAAAGCTCTCCGGGCTAACGGAGGTTATGTATGTTGGCAGGGAAGAACTATAGATCTATATGGAATTTATCTATATTGTAATTATGATTTTGTTAGCATCAAATTTTAGGAACTTCGTTAGCTCTAAGAAAGGTAGTTTAGGGGGTCTACGACGCTGCCTTTTTCCTCGAAAAGAGTATAAAAATGATCATCTGAACCCCTCCGGTAGTACTCCAATCTTGACAAATATATGATATTCAGAAGATATTATATCAAACAGTCGAAATATTTCTATCTCAAATATTAATCCTTTCTATAAGAGCTGATATACAATCTATTCAACCTAACCTATATTATACAGATCTTCAATAAAATTTCTTTTACTAAGTTTTAGTCGAAATATTTAACCCAGTTTTGACCAAAGGCCCCCGCAGTCAGTGATAGAACGATAAGTTCATTCTATCTATGGAAAGTATGATATTAAACCAATCCGAGAGTATTGAAATTTCGAAAATTTCATATTATACAGATCTTCAAATGATTGCTAAGTTTAGTCGAAATATCTCTTTCCGTGAAAACCAACGCGGGATTACTACAATTTTGATCAAATTTCATATTATTTGGGTCTTCAAATGACTTTCTTTTGCTAAGTTTAGTGGAAAGAAACCCAAATTTAGACCAAGGCACAGCATGTCGTGTCATCAGGAACGATGCAGAAATAAAGGAGGAAAATAGAGATTTAGGCTTCGACCCGATAGGGTTGTTATGGCAATATATAAAGAAATGATATAGGGATACTTTTCCGATATTACTTAAATTTAGTACAATTATTATTTTTAAAACTATCAAAAAATCTTTTATAAGAAAACGATACGATAGTTTGACGTCAGCGAAAGGCACGAAACTATAATTTTTCGAGTTCCAGTATTATAAATTCAAGTTCGAAATCGGATGAGTTTTGGTAGAATTATGACTGAGAAGAAATCTTGATGGGCTTTGACAACTCTATAATAATCTGAATATTTCTGTATAAGAGAACAGTTTTTTCGCAGCAAGAATTGTATGTCAGATCCAAAGTTTCCATTTAAACTATATAATATAGTCCGATTTAGCTGAAATTTCTAAGATTGTACAGAAAACCCATTACAATCCGTTTTGTTAATTTTACTAGGGAAATTCATAGAGTTTTCCCACAATATTCCAAGACTTTCCTCTGCCAGCATATAAAGAAAAACCACAAATTTTCACTGTTATGTTTCCTAAGAAAACAAAAAAAATACCAAAAATACCAAAAAAAAAACAACCAAGCCTAGAAAAGACTGTTTCTTGAAAACATTAAGAGCTACTCAAAACTTCAGTTAGCACGATTTTACTTTCTTTAAGAAAATTATAACGAAATTTTCTTCCGAAACATAAGAACATATATATATATATATATATATATATATATTATATACCTAGACGATATTGATGTATTATTTCTAGCACAAATATTAACAGATCTTTAAGCTTCAAATGCATTTAAGATGACAAATTTTTTTTAGTATTTTAAATGTGAAATGAAAAGTATTTTTCATGAAAATCCGCTTGAAAAACTGAGCAGAGCCAGAGGGAAATCTCCCACTAAAGAGAAAGCAGTTAGCACTAGCTTTATGGCCCAGCACGATATATATTTATATATATATTAAGTCCATACTATGATGATATATAAAAAAAAACATTTTTTGAGCACAAATCGGAAAGGAAAGTGGTAGAAAGTGAGGAGAAGGGAAGAAAGCTACAACTGGCGAGTTAGCCTCAGATTATAGTTTGAAGGATAGGAAGATATAGGGATATATGGGGATGGGTTGTCAGGAAAGTAGCGGGTATTACGCCAAAAGATACAGCTAAAGGCTGCTAAAGGGCCGATTACCGCTACTTACTGGTCAATCTGCTCTATATATATATATTATATATTAATATAAAAAGGTAAAATCATATAACTATATACACTGTATACACTTATATATATATTTATGAATGTGTATGTAAACTGTATAACTGTATGTCGATCTATATAACTGTGTATAACTGTGAAATCATTGAGAGTTGTAACTGTAATTTGAGATGATCTGTATTTTTGTAAGCATCATATATATACTTAAACCTAAATATCGGTCGATCGTAGAAAGCTGGAGGTAAAAATACTAAGAAAACCAAAAAATAAAGAAAACAGGGCGTGTCGCACTCCATATAATAACTTGATTTGCTCAATATGAATCAAATATGTATATGTATCTGTAACTGTATCTCTGTATCTGTAACTGTAACTATAACTGTATAAATATAGCAGCATATACAGGGTATATGCGATAAACTAAGCTAATCAAAGACACAAAACACACACACACAAATTGCTTGCATTTACACACACACACACACACACACACACACACACACACACACACACAGACATATGATATATATATCTACTGTATTATCGGAAGAAAAGCGAGAATTTAATGAATTCCAAAATGGTTTGCATGTTACATACATATATACTCCATATATCACACGGTAATTGTTATAAATAATTTGCAAATCTCTATAAAATACACACACACACACACACACACACATATGTTATTATACACACACAAACATATTGAAAATTGATTCCAAGAAGAAAAAAAAAACACCAAGAAACACTATATTGAATGTTTTTGCTTGTTAAAGTGAATAATAAAGATGAAAACCCACAAAGAAAGTCTTATAAATTGGGATTCCGGGAAGAGTACAAGCATTTTGCGACATTCCGAACCAAAATCGGTGCACTTTTAGCAAAGTTATGCCTGGTATAAGTTCCCAAAGCAACTCAATTCGTTGAACAAAGAATCGTAAACATAAACCGAGCATTTTGAGGATATTCCAAACTCAAATCGGTTGTGGAGCTTTAATAGATGAAACTGTTAGATAGGTAGAGTTTAGTTATATCAAAATGTGGGAAAAACTATACTATTTCTTAAGTGACAATATTTGATTTTGATGGAAAAGCGTTCCAAACCATACACCAAGCATTAAGAGATATTCCGAACCAAAATCGGTGCACTGTTAGCAAAGTTATGCCTGGTACAAGTTCCCAAAGCAACTCAATTTGTTGAACAAAGAATCGTAAACATAAACCGAGCATTTTGAGATATTCCGAACTCAAATCGGTTGAGAAGCCTTAATAGATGAAAGTATGATATAGATAGACATTAGTTATATCAAAATGTGGGAAAACCTTACTATTTCTTAAGTAACAATATTTGATTTTAATTGAAAAGCGTTCCAAACCATACACCAAGCATTAAGAGATATTCCGAACCAAAGTCGGTGCACTTTTAACAAAGTTATGTCTGGTACAAGTTCCCAAAGCAACTCAATTCGTTGAACAAAGAATCTTAAACATAAACCGAGCATTTTGAGGATATTCCGAACTCGAGTCGGTTGTGGAGCTTTAATATATGAAAGTATGAGATAGATAGAGATTAGCTATATCCAAAAGGTGGGAAAAACCATACTATTTCTTAAGTAACAATATTTAATTTTGATGGAAACGCGTTCTAAGCCATAATCCGAGCATTTTAAGATATTTCGAACTGAAATCGGTTCAGTTTTGGCCGAGCTATAATAGATGGTAATGTGAAATTTTAACCCTGGATTGTTGTTTTTATTTTCTTAACACTAAGTTGAGACAGTCTTTGTCGTCGTCAATTTGACGAAGAACAACCATCCAAGGTTAAGAAAACACAAATTTGACATGAAATGAAAATATTCAGACAATTTTCAGATAATCCGAACTTAAATCGGCTGAGTTTCGGCGGAGTTACCATAGATGATAGCATGAGTTGGACTCCACTTAAAGGAAACCCAAAATATATCTGAAATAAGAATTTTCGATTTTAACGGAAAAGCATTCTAATCCAAGTATTTTGATATATCGGTTGAGTTTTGGCAGATCTAACATAGATGTTGCTCTGAGTAGGACTTCAATTTAAGAAACCCCAAAATATATTTTGATGAAAAATCATTTTGAATCATAATTCCACAAATTTTATATAATCCGGACTCAAATCGGGTGTTTTGGCAAAATAATGATTTTAAGATTTTAAAACACTCAAAATAACTATGAACATTTTTATAGAATCATTGTATATTAATAGAAATCCCAGTACTTTGAGATATTAAAGATTAAAGATTGGTTGAATTTAGATGAAGTTACGAAAGGCAGTTGGTGGGATTTCACAAAAAAAAAAAAAAACATTAACATGTCCAAAATTGCCAATTTTACGAAACTATGATATTTCGAGTATTATAGTATTATATATTCCAATCCGAAATCGGATGAGTTTTGGTAGAAATATGACATGGCAAAACTGAGAAGGGACCTTGATGGGATGATGGAAAACTGTATGATAATCCGAATATTTCTGTATATTCCTGGAAATCTTAGAAGAGTCCATGGGCGGAGTTCAAGATTTCAGAAACCCTAAATTATCTCTAAAATATGTAGTTTTACGATCTGAATCATTAAAATTTATAGGTATCTGAGACAAGAAAATAACCTTAAGTCGGGAAAAGTTCAAATCTCCAGACTACCCAAAAGATCTATAAAATATCGATTTACAATTCCGAATTAAAATAGGTTCAGATTGACCAAAGTCATGGCCGTTGGTAGTACGAAAAGGGCAAATATTCCGAAAGACTCCATTATAACTAAAATTTCATGAATATAGACTTAATATTTGGCATATTTCATACATTTTGCGTTATTCCAAACTAAAATCGGTCCAATCCGTAAGTCTCAAGACTTCAAAAAGTAAAGTGAATTTAGACTCACCGATATAAAGTCGGGAACAAAATGTTCATGAAAATGTGTTTTGTGCCAAGTGATACGAATTTTGATGCGGAATGAAACTGCAGCTCTACGGATCAAAGAAGGAAAACTACATTAAAATCGATATGGTATGACGGGGTATGATATATAAAGTACAAGGTATGGGGTAGGGGTTTCAAGAGCGGCTGAATTTCTCAAGAACAACAAGTTTCACAAGTTATAGTATATCATTTCTGGTATGCGTATTATTGGCAAAACTTTAGGGATTGTCTCCAAAACAACTTGGATTTAGTTTTATAAAAATATTCTTAAAGTTATCCAACTTTAAATTGGTATTTCAAGTTTTTATAACAAGAGTTACTATAGTACTGCTTATGTTTAGTTAGATATCTCCTTGAGAGCTCTGCCTAGGCTGGATCGGTTTAGGTTTAGCATAGACTAAAATATGTATTACATTTCTGGGCGGGAGGCAGACATGTTTAGGTATGCTTCTCCAGCTCCATTTGTTGTTGTTGTTGTTTATCGCGCTTGGATTGCTGCAGGGACATGTGGGTCTTGACGAAGCTATGGAAGTTCTGTTCCTCCGTGTTGGCTTTGGCATCGGATTCCGTTTCCATTTCCATGTCGGCCAGCTCATCCGCTTGCCGCGGCACCAGGCCGGGTGCCTTCAGGAAGATGCCAGTTTCCTCTATGATGGGTTTATCCTGTGGGCCAAAGCACGGATTGTCAGGGAGTTGATCAATTTGTGTACAAACCACAAGCCGCTTACCTGTAGATCCAGACCCAAAGACACGGCTGTGCCTGCCTCATGAATGCCTGCGGCCAGCTCCGGCTGCATTTGCTGTGTCGCTAGACGCTGCAGGCGCATCTTCTCATAGACCGGCTTGTAGTCCCGCTCGTATTCGGCCACACAGTCGAGCATGTGCGTCATGAGTGTGGCAAAGCCCACGCCCGTTTTGCTGGACACGCCACAGGTCACCAGATGCTCATAGAACTTGTCCAGCGTTAGGGACATGGTGCGTGTGAGATTATTCACATAGCTGTTCTCCTCCTCCAAAGCATCCTGGAAGTTCTCAAAGTCTGTCATCCATTCCTGTATAAAGCTGCAATCCTTCAGATCAATCTATGAGAGAAATCCCAAATTAGAACTGGAAACGGGGTGTATTACTCCGGGCACT
The DNA here is from genome assembly GCA_037040045.1 of Phorticella flavipennis. Lineage (NCBI taxonomy): Eukaryota > Metazoa > Arthropoda > Insecta > Diptera > Drosophilidae > Phorticella > Phorticella flavipennis. The sequence goes on from JBANCY010000005.1 coordinate 68,338, forward strand.
CACCTTGTTGAGCGCCACCAGAAATGGCAAACGACTCTTATACAAAATTGAACAGGCATAGAGCATGTTGGACATGAACGTGGTGGGGCAGGCGGAGCGCACCACATCCATGACATAGATGACAATAGTGGGAAACATGGTGGCCAGACCCTCGGTTATAATATTGCCCGAAGCGGACCAGGTGAAGACCTCGATCTGTCCCGGTGTATCGATTATGCACCATTTGTGTCCACGCTCTCCGGCGCGCTTGATGAGCTCCACAAACTTGGGCATTTTTGTGGTAAACATGTTCAGAGCCGTCACAATGCCGCCATTGGGACCCAATTGGTACTGCTTCATTACCTCCTTGTAGTTGACCGTATCGCGTATATCGATATTCGCCGCATACGGCACCTCCCGGCACGCCGGATCCAAGTTGACCACGTACGGATTGAACTGCGTCTGGGCATTCTCTATGAGGCTACGGGTAAACGTCGTCTTGCCGGACCCGGCCATGCCCAGCACAATCACGCAGACGGGCGCATCGCGTATGCCATCGCTGAGGGACAACGCCTGCAGATTGATGTCGTTCACGTTGGGATTGGCCCCGGCCGTGCTACGACTTGGTTCCTTTGCAGCCATTTCCACTTAGTGCGGCACGTTCAAGAGCTAAACTTGTTGTGCCCGAGCTGGCAGCACCGCCGCCTGACTTTTATAACGATGTGGTAGTTGGGCAAGTGTTGCCTAGATGGCAACCTCAAAAGCTTAAATACTTTTAGTAAAACAATTAACTTATGTAAGTTGTAATAATTTGCATATTAGTAAAGTACATAATTAATTTTGTTATTCAAAAAAATGACTGTTGTACCAAAGCTGGCAACACTACCGCCTGACTTTTGTTACAATCTGGTAGTTGGGCAAATGTTGAAGATATGGCAACATTCAAAATTTTAATTTTTCAGCAAAATGGGTAATATTAGTTAAAATATGTGTTTTGCATTTTGTAATATACTCAATTAGTTTTGTATTTAAAAAAAATTTTGACAAACAGCAGTTTTTATTTTAAAGACTTTACTTTAAGCTCTAATAGCTGTTCCCAGGCTGGCAGCACCGTCGCTTGACTTTTGTAACGATATGGTAGTTGGGCAAATGTTGCACAGATGGCAGCCTCAAAAGCTTAAATGTTTCAGCAAAATGGGAAATATTAGTTAAAATAAGTGATTTGCATTTTTGTAGAATACTCAATTTTGTATTTAAAAAATGTTGACAAACAGCAGTTTTTACTTAATGACTTTACTTTAAGCTTTACTGGCTGTGCCAAGGCTGGCAGCACCGTGACTTTTGGAACGATATGGTGATTGGGCAAATGTTGAACATATGGCAACATTAAAAATTTAAAGTTTTCAGCAAAATGGGGAATATTAGTTAAAATATGTCATTTGCATTTTCATTTTGTATTTAAAAAAAAAATGTTGACAAACAACAGTGTTTATTTTAATGACTTTACTCTAAGCTTAACTGGCTGTGCCCAAGCTGGCAGCACCGTCGCCTGACTTTTGTAACGATATGGTAACATGACAGTTAAAAGCTTCAATTTCGTAACAAAATTAACCTAATTAATTGAAATGATTTGCATTATCATTATATATATTAAGAAATGTTGACAAATATCAGTATTTATTCCAATAACAGTTTTTAAGTGGCAATGGCTTTACAGCAGTCTGGCAGCACTTAACATCAATTGTGCAGCATACTGTTTTTAACCATTCACACAAAATGCTGACACTTATCGATATTTTCGAGCAGGCTGGCAACCTCAATGGGCAGCAGCGCGCCAATATGAGCGGCCGTCTGGAGATTCGATTGCGGGAACCAAATCCACTTTTTACGCGCTGGTTGGAGCGCTGGCTGCATGAGGCGGAGCGAGAGAATCGCAAATCGCAGCACAAGCTGCGCCAGGCGCTGCAGGCACTGCGCAGCTACCCCTTGCCGCTGTACAGTGGACGGGAGTGCGCCGTGTTGCGGGGCTTTGGCTCGACGCTCTGCGAGCTCATAGATGATGAACTGCGTCAATACCGCGCACTGGCCGACCAGACAAGGTTGCCCGCAGCGCATAACAGCGAGCAGTACCAGCAGCAGCTGCAGCAGGTGGTTAAAGTGGTGCAGAAGAAGCAGCAGCAGCAACAAGCCAAGCCCAAGAAGTTGACCAAGAAGGCGCAGCAGGAACTGGCTGCAGCCGAGGAGCGGGAACGCAGGGTGCACATGCCGCCGGGCAGCTATCAGCTGGTGCTGCTGGTGGACACGCAGGAGACGAGCGGCAAGCACAAGCGTGTGCTGGACCAGACGCGCAGCTATCTGCAGTCGCTGGGCGTGGCGCATGAGGTGCGTCGCCTGACCGTGGGGGATTTCCTGTGGATAGCAAGGGATGCCGCGGGCAATGAGCTGGTGCTGCCGTACATCGTGGAACGCAAGCGCATGGATGATCTGGCCAGCAGCATACGCGACGGACGCTTCCACGAGCAGAAGCACCGGCTGCGCCAGTGCGGATTGCCCAATATCATATACCTGATAGAGGATTATGGCGATAACGAGCAGCTGGGCCTGCCGCTGGAGTCGCTGCAGCAGGCGCTGGTCAATGCGCACGTGCAGACGCCGGGCATCCAAGTGGTGCGCAGCGAGAATCACTATCGCTCCATGTGCTATCTGGGCGGCGTCAGCCAGGCGCTGCAGCAGCTCTATGTGGACGCGGGCAAGACGCTGCAGAGCGCAGAGCAGGGACAGATGCCGGCGGGCAGCTGCCTGAGTGAGCAGCAGGTGGAGCTGTTGAAGTTCCGAGCGCTCTATGAGGATTCGGCACGCAATGCACAGCTGACGGTGCGGGAGGTGTTTGTGCAGCAGCTGCTCCAGCTGCACTCCTTATCCTTGGACCGAGCACTGGCCATAGTGGAGCGCTATGCCACGCCCAGGCTGCTGCTAGATGCTTATGCCGCTTGTCAGACCGAGGCGGAGGCGCGTCTGCTGCTGGCGGGCCTGGGCTGTGGACCCTTGCAGCGTCCACTAGGCGAGAAGCTGAGCCAGTGCATCTATCAGTTTTATGCCAGTGAATTCAAATAGGATCAGGAGACGGAGACGGAGGCGCCTTAGTCTGTGGACAGCTGAGCCAATGGATCCATCATTTCTATGCCCATGAACTCAAGTGGGATCAGGTCTTGTCAGACGGATCTACTCCTGGCGGGCCTGGACTGCGGACCCTGCAGCATCTAAGCCCACGAATTCAAGTAGTATCAGATCTTAGGTTAATTAGTTTAATAGGTATTAGTTAATTGGACATATCTAAAGTTATATACACATATTTATACAATAAGATTTGGAGCTAACTGTAAAGAAGGAGCAAAAATTATATATACTAGTTGTTGGTATTAGTTTTAGAGCTTTACTAAGAGATGATGCTCCCTCCAAGGTATTATGTATTATGGCTTGGATTATCAGCAAACAACGTGCATTTCGAGACCCTTCAATATGTCGATTTTCGTGCCGAAAAAACGCAATTTGCGTACAACTTTATTCTGCTTTCATCGAGGAAGTTAAAGGGGGTTACACTCCATCGATTTCTATATGGAGTACTGTTTTCGACGCTTCAAAACTGTTGATACCAATGTCAGGGAACGTCCCGGTCAGTCGAAAAACTTTGGGGACTTGAAGGCGTTACTCTGGGAAGATCCGTGTCAAACACTCCAAGAATTGTCGGTATCATTGGGAGTTGACATGTCAACAATCGGCGAACGTCTCAAAGTCATGGATATGATTCAGAAACAAGGAAATTTGGTGTCATACGAGCTGAAACCGGGAGTTGTGGAAATGCGGAACTGTCCGCTCTTCAAGGAAAGGTTTTTTGCATTGCACAACGTCACGAACGATAAAAATTGGATTCATTACGATAATCCCAAAGGTTGGAATCATATGCAAGCCTAACATCCATAGCTCGAAATGTATGGGGGACCAGCTGGGTGTGGAGTATTATGAACTCCTAAGACCGAACCATCACGGGGAAGATATACCGGAGACACGTTTGAAGCGAGCGTTGCAAGACAAACGTCCGCATTTTTCGGACAAACATGACAAAGTAATTTTGCAGCACAACAGCGCTCGACCACATGTTAGTCGGGTCGTTAAAACTAACTTGGGAACATCGTTTGGGAAGTCCTACTGCACCCACTTTATAGTCCAGACTTTGCTCCTTCTAATGGATAAAATGGATCGTTACTTGAATCGCATCAGAATACGAACTGTTCTTCCCAAAGTTGGCAAAAAGTAGGGACTAGCGTTGGGAAATACTTTGAATAATCGATTTGTAACCATTATTTGGTCAATAAAGCCTCAATTTTCGAAAAAAAAATCCTTTAAAACTAATTCCAACTCCTAAAATATATATGTATATATATATATATCTATATACGCCAAAAGGATTATATATTGCGAAAATGCCGTATGGCCAGATCGACGGGCAGATCGAAGTCAAATTTGGATAACGCATCTATGGAACGCAAGGAGTCCCGGAAGCCCGTGCTGGCCACATAGCTATTGGACGTATAATATGTATCGATGAGCTCATGGCAGCTGAGTATCAGGTTAAGCCATTCCACCAGGAGATGTGCGCTGAAATTTGAGGTTAGGATAAGTGGTAAGTGGTTGGGACTCCCGGGCAGCATACGAGGTGTGTTCAAAAAGTAAGGTGAGTTCTCAAATTTGAAATCGATTATCGAAATTGAAAATTGGTATGAGGGGTATAATAGGATTGTTGGAATGTATGTAACAGGCAAAAGGAGGCGTGGCATATCCCTTAAGGTAGATACATTCTGGATCAGTGTCAATAGCCGAGTCGATATAGCCATGTCCGTCTGTATAAATGCGCTAATCTCGGAAACTACAAGAGCTACAGACTCCAAACTTGGCACGAAGAATATAGCAAACGTAGATCCAGGATCTCACGTCCCCTTTGTCCGATACTAGATAAAATAAAACTTTTGCATTTAGAGAGCTTTCCACAGCAAATGTGGTATATGGAGTCATTAATTGAAACTGCAGTATAAAATCTCCCCAAAATTTTTATGTACTCCTTCATTTCCCTGGAAAATGGCGAAATATGTCTAGCAGCCAAACTTTTTATGCAAAAGTTATGAAATTTGGTATTTAGGTTCTTATAGACTCTATGCAGAAAGTGGCATCCCAAATTTGCTCCATTCTATTTTGGTTCCTCCGCAGTCAGGAACAATACAATACTTATTATAATGGTTTGATTTTTAGAAAATATATTCATGTCATAAACCAGTACTTTAGAATAATCGGATCACCGGATTTGGCCCCGTGGTGACTTTATCTTGTTCCCCAAACTAAAGGGAACTATGAGAAAACGGATATATTTTCGATAGCAAAAACACTCATAACCTTTACACCTCTCAAAACCAGGCAAAATTGTTATAGACTTGAAACTTGGTACAGATCTTCGTGAAGAATGAAGTGGCTATAACAACCCTATCGGGCACAGACTGAAGCACTTTTTTCCTTTATTTCTAGCTTCCTTCACTGAAGATCTTTTCCTTACCCGGGTGGATTTCAAATCCTACGCCACAACTTAGTTCTTCTAGGAAGGTCATGCTAAGTGCATGAGTGGGACTCGAACCCAACACCTCTTGTTTCCACTGGCCCACTGAGGTCCTAAAAACAAACTCAACAAATCGATAATCGACAATACGTTGCCCGCGACATTTGAAACTTCACCACACTTTTGGAACACACCTCGGATTACTCCATACTTACTTCAAACCCGCACAGACCAGAGCCTTGAAGTGCGCGTTGTAGCTCCGCTTGTAGGGACCGTGCATGGCCAGGATCATGCCTATGGCGCTGAGGAGGCTCTGCTTGGCGGTCACCGCGTGGGCGTCCACGATGTCCAGCTGGAAGCTCTGGGACAGCTTGCGGGCGGGCGTGTTGTTGTACTCCTCGCCGTGCTTGAGATTGTAGTACTCCAGGATGAGCTCCCAGGCGTGCATGTTGCGTCCGATGCCCAGGAATTGCAATTCGGCGGCCGCGCCCGCCGCCACGCGCTGGGCACCCGGCTGCAGGCAACGCATGAAGGGCACCATGAGGCTGGCGGCCGCGGATTCGGCCGGCAGGCGCAGACCGTGCTGCAACAGCTGTTGCAGGGTGCGGGCAAAGTTCTTGCGCACCACGCTGGTCAGCTCGCGTCCAATGGTGGCTATGGAGTCGCCACGCATGTGGACTATGCGCCGTCCCAGCGTCTTGTCCTGGTGCCAGTCATAGCGTTCGTACAGCTCCTCATCGGAATCGGATGAGGCGTTGGCGGCGCCTGCGGCATACGGCGTCAGCTCGTGGCCGGCGGCGTGGGCCACCGCACGGCGGCAACGTGGCGGCAATGTGGCCAAGGCCACATCAGTGGACACCTTTTGCTGGCGCAGCGCACGCTTGATATTGGCCAACTTCTCCCGATCGCAGCTCAAGGTGGCCGCCAGCGCTGCCACCTCCTGTATGTCCACCTCCAGTTGAGCGCGCAGATCGCTGTGCATACGCAAAGGATTAGTTGGAATCTTGTCTAGCTGTGGGATACTTACCCCCAGTGGTTGCCCTTGTGCGTCTTCTTCAGGGAATTCTGCTGGAAGTCCGCCTGGCGCTTGGCAAAGTGCGTGCTGGCAAACATCTGCATCAACAGCGATGCCTTGTCCAGCAGTCCATGCGCCTTGCTGTTCAGGCTCTCACGTGGTGCTTGGCCCGACGCTTTGTGGTCGCCGGCATTGCCCGTGCCCGTGGAGGACACTGGCAGCTGGCTGGGCGCCGTCTGTTTGGCTGTCTGCTTGGCCGCATAGCTGTTATAGGCGCCACTGAGGAGCTTCAGCTTCTCGCTGGCGCCCACACTGCTCGCGCCCGCCGCATTGTCGCACTGCAGAAAGGCTATAAAGCGTTCCAGATCGGTGATCTGCGTCTTCAGCTGTGCCACCAGCTGCTCCTTCATCTTCAGCGGCCCCACAAATTCGCCAATGGCATTGTCCACCTGATGCCGCAGCTGGTCGGTGCTCAGCGTGGGCAACTGATGTTGTTCCACCTGCAGATTTAGCTTGGCGCGCAGCTCATCCAGTATAAACTTTTGTTTCTCGAGCAGCACATGCTGTGGCAGGATGCCCGGTGCGCCCGCATCAAAGGCCAGCTGCTCCAGCTCATTCAACTGTGTCTTTAGCTGCTCGATGAGCTCTCCATTGGGCGCTGCATCGGGCGAATCCGGCGTCTGCTTGGGCTGCACCACCTCGGGTATGCCCTGAAAGGCGAAGTCCTCCAGATCACGCAACAGCTGATCCCGCTCATCCGTGGGCGCCTCCACGATTTGCCGCACGCGCAGCTGCACGTGCGCAAACTGCGAGGTCAGTGCCAACAGCGAGCTGGTCAACAGCTCCTGCTCCTCCTCAATGCTGCGCAAACGTGCCAACTCGCTGGCATTGTCCGTGAGGGATCCTTCCGCCGGTGTGGACTTGTCCAGCGGCATGGACTCCAGTTCGCAATCGCCTGGTGTTAACAGTTCGGAGCTGGCGCTATGCGCATCGTCATAATTGGCGCCCAACGGTGACCAACGTTCGCTCAAGGGTTGCACCTCATCTGCATCCACATCCACTTCCGGCTCTGCCTCTACCTCCGCCTCGGCTTCAGTTTCCGCATTGGCGGAGATGCCATTCTCATTGACTCCACAGCTGCTGCTTGTGTCGGGTGCTGTCTGCTGACCTTCGGCCAGCGTGGCATCCATGTCCATATGGCAGCCTGGCCTGGTAACACTTTCACTTGGAACTTGCCACTTGCCACTTGCCACTTGCCACTTGCCACTTGGTTGCAATTTGCTTCCTCTGGTTCCGTTCCAGTTTCAATGGCGAAAAATCAATCGGTTTGCTTGTTCCGCTTTCTAACAGCTGTCCAGCTACACTCTCTCCGCCACTTTCTCTCCCAATCTCTCCTCTCTCTCTCTCTCTGTGTATGTTGTGTGTGGCAGGGTGGTTGTGCCTGTCTGTCTGTGTCTGTCTGTCTGTGTGTCTGTCTGTGTGTGTGGGTGTTTGGGTTTCGGTTTCGGATTCGGACGTCAAGCAGCAGGCTTTCGATAGGATTGCGCCCAGCGACTGCTTCTGTCGCACTGACAGCTCCAGCCAAGCGCCACAACAACAGAGCTTCCCGCAGAGCTTTTCGTCCATTGTGTTTGGGGGTTGCACAAAGCTCGCCGTTTGGAGGTTGAAAGCTTCCCCCAAAGCACAATACCTGTTGATAGGGTGCAAGTTGCACGGGTTGGTCGGAGCTTTAAGCTCGGGCCACTGACATTGGAAGCTTCATTTGTTTACATTGCGCTGGTGTCAAGGACATTGCCCGAACCAAAGGGTAGGGGAAATCCAAAATTTTTATTCATTTCAAGACTTACGGCCAAGCTCAAGTCCAACTTATAAGTTGGTCGAAATCATATGATGATGGGGTTCGCACGGGTTTCCAACATTAAAACAAGATAGTGTGCTGGAGTCGAGAGTGCTCGACTGCGGGTATACCCTGATCCCAGTTGAGAAATATCGTTACATTCGCCTAATACAGTCAAGCAGACACACTTATACCCTAACACAGCGTGAGCTGAAGTCGCCGCTGCGTCAGCCGCCTTTCCCATAGGTGAATTTTTACATTCTTTTGAGAATAACTTCTGTGTCTACGATCCGATCCACTTGAAACTTTTAGTATAAGTTCGAAATACATTCCAAAATACTTGTGTTGAAAATCTTGTTTTATATCAAAAAATTACAACTGTTATCAAATTTTTTGATTTACGGGGGATGGGCGTGGCATCCAAAATTTGTGAAAATGCAATTTGCACATCATCTATGAGCACCTATATACCGAATTTCGTGCCTCTACCTATAAACGTTAAGCCGCCAGGTGACATTATGCATTTTTCACCTTTTGCCATTTTGGCCCGTTTTCGGCCACTTCTGGGTCTTACAACTTCAATGTTTATAATCCGATCGTTCTGAAATTTTCGGGATTGGTTAAAGATATTGCCATTAATAAGTATTTTGCAATTCGAACTATTATGATGAGGATTGTATAAATTATAAGCGCTTATCAAATTTGGGAGGGACCAAAATAGGGTGGAAAAAAACTTTGGTTGCCACTTTCTGCATGGTACCTATAGGCACCCACATACCAAATTTAATGACTCTTGCATAACATTTGTGGCTGCTATATACATTTCATCACTTTCCGGAAAAATTGAGGGGTGTATCAAAATTTTGGGAAATCCAATTCTGCAGTTTCTAATCATGACCCTATTTGCCGAATTTGACGTCGATTGCTCTATAAATGTCAAAGTTATGACCATTTTATCGAAAATCGTTTTTATCGATTATCGGGCGAAGGGGGCGTCGCATCCGAAATTTGAAACAAACTCGTACTGCGTATGCTCTACACGGATCTTCATGCCAAGTTTGAAGTCTATAGCTTTTGCAGTTTCCGAGATCAGCGCGTTCTTACAGACGGACAGACGGACATGGCCATATCGACTCGGCTATTGATGCTGATCAAGAATATAGTATATTCTTTATGGGGTCTGCCACGCCTCCTTCTGCACGACACATTCCAAAAAAACTATTATATGCTGAACATACAAGCTTTTGAGGTATTTATATTCTATATATAAACAGATCGAACTTGTATTTCTTATTTCTATCGTTGGGGGAACAATATTATGAAGAATCCTTTAGATAGAGTCTTAAGCATTCTAAAGACATGAAAATGTTTAAGACTAGAAATTTCTAACGTTTAACTTTATATGAAACAATTTCTACCCCAGTAAAACCATCTTGTTTTAGGCATATGACCTACATTACTAAACCAGTTTCCCATTCGCTTTCCCAGCTGTTTTTCGAGTGCTTTTGCTTGATACGATCGGAATTATCAGTCGCATATATATAGTTTTATACATAATAATTCTGAGATAATTGTGGAACATTCTTCAGCTGTTTTACAGTCTGGAAGGCGTATCAGATATGCCCGGTGGTGGCACAGATGACAGCCGTGTTTTTGCTTTCCGTGATAAGCGCTGATAAGGCCCACTCGAGTGTCTGGTGGAGACCCCATGGCGGTCATTTTGGGGTCGTCTGGCGTGGAAAATTTGAACCACTTGCTTTACAGTCCGAAAAAATCCCATATTTTATACACTTGACACTTGTATTACGTGTGAAAATTTATGGTGAAATTTGTAGAGAATGAGCATAAGGACAAGAAAATCTAAGGAAAGTAGAAAAGGTTTGATTTCTGATAGGAAATTTAAGTTCTGATATGGTTATACCCTTTTTAGCAGTAGGTATGTAGGGACCCATAGATACTACACAGATATTTTGGCATCTACATTCTATTTTCCTCGCAAAACGATCTACTGAAAATTTAAAAGTTACCTATAAATTCTATAGTTCTTAACATAATGATGTGAATTGAGTAATATGTATTAATGACTATGTCGTGAACCAATCCTGAAAATTTCAGAACGATTGGATCATAAACACAGAAGTTACAAAACGTTGAAGTTGCCAAAAACTAGCCAAAATGGAAAAATGCACGAAGCTATTATATCTAGAATTATTTATTGTTTTTATTGATGTATAAAGAGAACATAAAAGTATGCAACGATCTGCTGCATGTTAAATTGAAAGATGTATATCTTCCCTATTTATAAGACAAACGTTTTCAAAATTTTTTAGATCGTTTAATAAGAAGTGTTTTTAGGTATATATATGATATAATCATAATATATTCATAAACAGAGCAATTGTTGATAAACCCGAGTTATATGATATAGTATAGTGATCTGATGTTCATATGATGCTATGTTTCTATATGGAACTCCCTCTAAAACTAAGGAATTGTTTTCCATACATATAGACAGAGAGACAGACGAACATGGTCCAATCTTTTTTAGACCATTCCGGAGTAAGGTTTTTGGGGTCTAAAAATACTATTTACTATTTAGAAAAAAAGATGAAACTATACAAATTCTGACCAATTTGTCTTTAAACTTATTTTGAGGGGATCTTGTGAGAACCTAACTGGTATTACCATAAGTTACTAAATTTTTACTAGTATTATCTCTGTCTTTTGAGATTTTCCCAGCAAAAACAAACCGCTAAAAATTAGCATTCAATACAGTTCCCAACGAGATCTTTCCATAGAGATATACGTTGTAAGCTTCCCACCCTAAAAAAAGATCTATAAATAGCTTTAAAATTATATTTCCCTTAAAAAATAAAAACAAAAAAATAGAAAAATTTAGAGAACTAAAAATTTAACGTGGTGTCAGATTGTGTTTGCCCCCATCGATGGGAAACAGGGCGCCGGTGGTGAAGCTGGCCTTGGAGCTGGCCAGGAAGGCCACTGCCTCGGCCACCTCGAAGACATCCCCGACACGGCCCATGGGATGGGAGTTGATGGCGCGGTCCAGCAGGGTCTTGTAGGCCTCATCGACGATGCCAATGCGACTGTGTATGTTGGTCACGACGAAACCCGGATTCACGGAATTCACACGGACACCCTGTGGCGCCATTTCGAGGGCAACGATTTTGGTGAACTGATCCAGTGCCGCCTTCGATACGCCGTAGCTGAGTGCGCCGGCAAATGGACGTAGTCCGGCACAGCTGCTCACGTTCACCACGGCGCCTTTGGTCTGGATGAGCTGCGGCAACACCGCTTTGGTCAGGACGACAACGCCACGCAGATTCGTATTGAGCACCGCATCGAATTCCGCCATGTCCAGATCGATCAGGGGGCCGCTGCCGAGGATGCCGGCATTGTTGACCAGCACATCGATGCGTCCGTATTTCTGCAGTGTCTGCTGCACAATGGCATCCGCATCCTTGGTCACGTCGGCCACCACAATCAGGGTCTGGACACGACTATGCTTCTGGCGCAGCGTTGCCTGCGTCGCCTCCAAATTGCCCACGTTGCGTCCGACCAGCGCCAGGAGTGCGCCCTCCCGGGCCAACACCTCGGCAATGGCAGCTCCAATACCGCTGCTGGCTCCGGTCACAATCACCACCTTGTCCGTGAGGCTCATCGTGTCGACTGTGCCGATCGAGCGCTGCCCTCTAAACATATATAACATGCCCTCCCCACAGGGATGCGTCTGGCCGCGCACGCCTCCCCGAGGGTCTGCTCCATTTCACCGATAAGATTACCCGATTGTGACGCAAATCGCCCGCCGGCTCTGCCCCTGCCCACGCGGCGCAGTGCTGGCAAATTGGCTAGTTTTAGCGGGAAAACCAGATGGAGATCATCTCTAGCAGTGCTACTAGTGCTTAACTGGAAGTTACCCTGCAGCAGGGAAGGATATTTTGAAATATCTTAAGTTTTTAGAAAACCCAAAATTTCTCTGGATTGTCAATGTTATAGGGAGAATCGAACTGTAGCACAATCCGACGATTTTGAGATATTCCAGACTGAAATCGGTTGAATTTTGGCAAAGTTATGGCAGCAGGAAGCTTACAGATCTGAAAATTGAGTTGGGAAAGTCCCAAATATCATTATTATTATTATATGGCCATAACAACCCCATTGGGACAATGCCTGAAGCACTATTTGTCTTGTATATAGCGCACTGGCCCGCCAAACAAGAGGTGCGAGTTCGAGTCCCACTCATGTTGACATAGACATGACCCTCCTAGAAAAACTATGTTGTGGCGTAGGACCTAAGATCTTCAGTGAAGGAAGATGGGAAATCATACATAACAATATCTGAGTACTTTTGAGATATATCCTCATATACCACTGAGATATGCTGGACCGAAAAGGTTGAGTTTTGCCAAAATTATGGAAGTTAAAAACTTGTGGGTGGGTTTTCTAGATTTTGGGAAATGTCGAATATCTCTCAAATTCTTTTTGTTTTGAAAAATCGTTTTAACAAGAAAATCGAACTAAACCTGTATCCCAGTATTTCGAGATATTTCGGATAAAAATCGATTGAGTTTTGGTAATGTAGTGGCATTTTGAAGCTTAGAGATTCCAGATTTTCTAAGGAACTTAAATTAAATTTTTTCGGAAATTTTGACTTTAATGGAAAATCAAATTACATCATAATACGAGTATTTTAAGATATTCCGAATTGCAATCGACAAAGTTACGGAAGTTTGGAGAGAAATTTGAATATTTTTCGAAAGTCTGATTTTGATCAAAACTGTCTCATAATGTAGGAATTTTGGAAATATTCCGGACTAGAATCAGTGGAGTTTTGACAATGCTATGGCAGGTTATAGCATTGGCCTTAAGAAATCCCAAATATGTATATATAATAAAAACTGATTTTTTCGAAATATTTTCAGGGAAAATTTGAAAATATTGCAGGCTGAAATCGGATTGGGCTTTCGGCAAATTATGAACCCCGAAAACCCCTCAAGATATCAGAAATCCCAAAAAATTCCTTGAAATATGAAACTTCAGAAACTTTGATGTAAAGTCAACTTTGATGTTAATCTGATTGTAATATCGGTTCAATGTACGTTAATTTATAGAAGTTTAAAGTCCGCTGGGCGTATGACAGTCTGACAGTTGTGCGAAAACTGGTTCTAGTGTGACCATATCTTATGCTAATTGAATAAATAGATATATGCAAATGCCCAAACATGTTCCCAGATCATTTAGCGGAATACTTAAGAAGACACCATTAAAATATCTCCAAAATTAATTCACACTCATCGCCGATAGACGAGAGAAGAGAAGAGAAGAGAAGAGAAGAGTCTGGTTTTGCGGGCACACTGGCCACACACACACACACACACACACACACACACACTCGGACACACACACACACACACACACAGCTGAATCCAGCCTAGATTTATAACCAGCTGAGCGGAGCTTTTGGCGTCGCAGCAGCAGCAGCAGCAGAGAGAGAGCGGCAGAGGCAGTGGCAGAGGCAGAGCGGAGAGCAGCGAGCGAAGAGCGGCTCAAACGTCGGGCAAGCCTCCCTCCAATCATGCCGACAGCTTAACAGGTGTTGCTTGACGTGCGTGTGTGTGTGTGTGTGTGTGTGTGTGTGTGTGTGTGTGTGTTTGGCCAGTATCAGCTTGCAGTGATGCGCACTATGCCAATTTCTAGCCATATCTGGCTTGCTTTTTGTGTTTTGACTGTAAAATATTCAAATTGTAGACGCAAACTCTCAAAGTGTCTTGATACAGCTGTCAAACTATTGATCGAAAGCAGAAAAGGAAAATAGTGCTTCAGGCTTTGAACCGATGGGGTTGTTATGGCCATATAATAATAATAATAAATAAATTGATTCTCAATATTCAGTCCTGGACATAACTCTCCTGGTTATCAGTCTCCATATCCATATTTGCCTTTCTTCCATTTATTTGATATAAATTGACAAAAAATTTTGACCTGCACTACCAGTTTAGCCTATTTTTATGACCTAATCCCATTTGAAAAATGGGAAGAAGTACGGACGAAGTATATATATTCTTGATCAGCAGCAATAGTCGAGTCGATATAGCCATGTCCGTCTGTATGAACGCGGCGATCTCGAAAACTACAAAAGCTACTCTATTCAAACTTGGCATGAAAATGCGAGTATAACATAAGCAATACGAGTTTGTTTCAATTTTTAGATGCCACGCCCCCTTCGCCCGATAATCGATAAAAACTATTTTCGATAAGAGAGCAATCGGATATAGGATATGGGATAAAGAAATCAGGCCATACGAGACTGGAGATAGAAAAGGAGTTATAAGATAGAAAATGAGTTATAAGATAGGAGGTAAAATGTAGGATGTAGAACATAGGAAATATCTCCTGGAAGATAGCACTTTTTACGGCTTATTCAACCACGACTCTAAAGGTTTGAATTTAAAAAAAAAAAATACATCAGGTCATGCACTCCCGACATGAGTGGGGCTCGAACCCACGACCTCTCGGTATGCACAGCAGCCGGCTAGCCACTGCACTACCAAGGCCCCACCGATGGAAGTGGGAAATATGCTAGTGATAAACGACTATAGAAATTGTCACTGACAGTTTTCCGACTGAAACTTTGATGGACCCAAAGATGGACAGACTGATGAACAGATGAACGTCTGTTCCCCCGTCTGTATGATCTCGGAAACTACAAAAGCTACAGACTTCGAACATGACATAAAGATCTTTGCATAGCATACGCAATACGAGTTTCTTTCAAATTTCTGATGCCACGGTGCTTCGCCCGATAATCGATAAAAACGATTTTCGATAAAATGGCTATAAATTTGGCATTTATAGAGCTATTAACACCAAATTCGGTAAATAGGGTCATGATTAGAAACTGCAGATTGGGATTCCCCAAAATTTTGATACATCCCTCCATTTTTCCGGAAAGTAACGAAATGTATATAATAGCCGCAATTTATGTGCTAGAGTCATCAAATTTGGTATGGGGGTGTCAAAAGTTACTCTATACATAAATGCAAGGTGAAGTTGAGAAAGCTCTGAGCAGAACCGTGAAAAAAAATAATATTTTTGATTTGAAAATAATCTTCACACCAAGTTTGAGCACCCTAGCTCCTATAACGTTCGAAATCGATTCGTTCAAACGGACAAAGTGTGACGGAAAGGCAGTCGGGGAGACAGACAGACTTATAGACTTATAGATGCGGACGGACAGACGGACATGGCTAAATCGACTTGGCTATTGATGCTGATCAAGAATATATATACTTTATGGGGTCTGCCACGACTCCTTCTGTCTGTTACATACATTCGAACAAAACTAGTATACACTTCTTATATTATATAGTAGTTCGATCATTTTGAAATATTCGCGTAGCTATGGATGCCAAAGAAAGGTCAGTTGGATGTTAAAAAAGCCAGATTTGCGGAAAAAGCTCGATCGGCATCACTGACAGCCTTCGATATTTCGGGCTAAGGAAAATGGCGATTTTTGGCAATTGGTAACTCGGGGCATGCGCGAGCTTTGGTACGCTTTGGTCGGCCGACGGTCGCACCTGTTATGCAGGTGGCATTGCGCCTCCAGCGGATCGGCCGCGCCGCTCTGCGCGATTCTCAAGCACGCTGCGAAAACGACGTGTGAGAATTTGAGTCAGTTTCGGATGGGAGCCTGAAACGGAGACCGAAGCGGAGACCGAAGCGGAGGCCGAAACGGAGGCCGAAACGGAGACTGAAACTGAACGAAAAATAAATAAATAAAAAGAAGAAAAGAAAACAGTTGCTTGCGCACAGCGAAGCGCGAAACAAGCGCTGCCAACGTCTCCCGCCGCCGCCGCCGCCTCGACACGTCGCGCCGCGTCGCGTCGCATCGCTGTGTTTCGTCTCATCTCATTCCGTTTCGTTTCATCTTCTAAACAACAACAACAACAGCAACTGACCGTTATAAATAACAATAAAAAACAACAACAACGTGCGTAAAGCGTTGCCCAACCGATTTGCATATGCAATACCCAAACACACACACACACACACACTCTCCCAAGAGAGCGAGGGAGTGCGCCAAAGAGAGTTATCGATAAGCAATCGATCAATGTCAGCCGCCTGGGAACAAAAATGCAATGAATGAAACAAACAGAGTTGCCATCTATGCCGCACACGCGTACAGGGTGCCCCACGCACAGTGTCGAATTTGAAATGAACTTTTCAAGCATTTTTATTATATCATTTTTTATGACAAGTTGTTTGCCTCGTTTTGGCACAAACACGCGGATATTCAAGACCCGTTTATAAGCCTCAAAGCTTAACCCTAGCAGGCCCCCGATTTTTATGCATTTCAGTTTTAGTACTCAAACTGTGTGTTTTGCGAAACATGTGGCTTTTTCCACGTAAATGGGGCGAATTTTAATTAAAATATTGCTCTTTATGGCACATAAAATAAACCGTAAAATGCACTTAATAACTATTTTGAACTATGTCCAGATATTAATACTCTTTTCGAGGAAAATGGTATATTCATTTTTTGCTTGAGTTTGTAATGCTTTGAAAATAGCTTACCCAAATGTTATCTTCAGGAGATCCAGCATTAGGGGCCTCGGTGGACGATTGTATGGCGCATTGTCCCCCCAAAAAAGAGGTGCGAGTTCGAGTCCCGCTCTTGTCATATAGGCATGACCCTCCTAGAAAAACTAGCTTGTGGCGTAGGACTTGAAATCCACCCACGTAAAAAAAGTTAATCAGTGAAGGAAGCAGAAAAAAAGACAAATAGTGCTTCAGGCTTTGACCCAATGGGGTTGTTATGGCCATATAAAATCTTATAAGGTTTAGACTACTCATCATATAGCTGATATGCAAGACGGGTTTGGGTTTGCCCATATTTCGCTGGGTTTTCATGTTATTGGATTGAAATGTCTTGCACACTTGATGTTCTTCTCTGTCTATCGCTACACTGAATTTTATAAACTCGGGATTACTATACCATATAGCTACCATGTAGCTTTTGCTCGTATTTCCCACGTTCTAGAAGCTATTTTGATTTAAATTTTTCATATAATTCTTTTATTACTTTGCGGGATACTGAATATCAAAAGGATCCTACCACTATATCATATAGCTACCATACAGCTAATGGTTGTTTTCGCCTCCGCGGTTTTAAGATAATTATATTTAAATTTCTTCAGTGAAGGTAGCTGAAATAAAGGAATATAGTGCTTCAGGCTTTGACCCAAAGGGGTTGTTCTGGCCATATAATAATAATAATATTTACATTTTATGCACTCTTAAGTTTCCTTATCATGTATCCTAATATTCAATTTCGAAAGGATCACCCCACAATATCACAGGGACAACTAAAATTTGGGTTTGGCCATAACTTCCATGTTTTTCAAGCAATTAGTTTAAAATTTGACACTCACAATAGTTCCTTTCCTATTTGTCAGTCCATCAAATTTCAGAAAACTCGAGCCATTATATCACAGCGTTTGCGGAAATTAAATAAATTATGTTATATACAAAAGCTACGAATAGAGTGTAGAATTATCGGCATGTTACGAGTAAAAAAAAACCTTTTTCTTTATTTTTGGTCTCTTCGTTTCACGTTTCACACGACTTAAAATAGGTCGGCGAAGTTAAATAAGGTTTGCGAAGGTCAGTCCTATTATATGAAACCCATTTCGTATTACACTAGGCCTATATATAGTTTATTACTAGTTGTTCTTTACTTGTGGTGTTATACAGAGCTGTAAAAAATTTTGACGCATCGATTCCTTGCAATATTTTTATAAATTAAATCGATTATATCGATACAAAATCAATTGTTCGTTGTTGATCGACTATGTAAAGGTTATTATAGATGTTTAATACAACTCTATTTCAATTCTACTGTTTTGCCTATAGTTTTCAAGTCTTCAAATCTTCAGTAAAGGAAGCAAAGGGAAAGGCAAATACTGCTATTGGCTGAGAACCGGATAGGTGTTATGGTCATATAATGATTGTTTGAAGTTTAGAAGTTCTAAGTGTTAGCTAACTTAGGGTTTATAACACGGGCCTGGTTCGAGTTCGAGTCCCGCTCATGTCTTTAGGCATGACCCTCCTGGAAAAACTAGGTTGTGGCGTAGGATTTGAAATCCACCCACATAAAAATGTTCTTGAGTGAAGGAAGCAGAAATAGAGGAAAATAGGGCTTTAGGTTTTAACCCGAAAGGGTTGATATGGCCATATAATAATAATGGTTAATAACAACCTAAGTTTGGTACCAAACTCCTCATATAAGGAAATCGAAAAAATCCACTGTAAAACAAGAACTCAAAACATACTATACGTTTTTTGGCTCTTATCAAACCTATAAAATTGATATCATTGGGCATGAGCTTATATACCGAATTTGGACCCCAACGATTTATATATGCAATTGCTATATTCATTTTATCGTTATTCGGCTGAATCGGCGTGGTATCATCACATTGTCAGAACGTAATCATGAGGCAACATTTTTTTTTATGGAAAACAAAGCTTAACCCTAGGAAATATTTGTATTTTTAACTTAAATTTCTTGAGTAAAATAGGTAATACGAACCAAATTTCAACCCATTTGGATGCCAAAGGCTGGAATATAGTGCTATATTCGATATGTGTGTATAGGATATGAGTATATTTTCAGTACAAGTCGATCCCAGTTGGAGTCTTTCTTCAGAGGTGTTAATATTTCAACTGGGTGGCAACTCTGCGCCCGTTAATTGCCCGCAGCAGAATGTGCGCGTGCGTGCAATGAGCTCGCGCGCCTGCCAATTGCCTGCTTTGACCATTTTCGTGCCCCGCAAATGAGCTATAAAAATGGTCTCTATTCCCCTCTCTTTCGCACCCAATCCCCCTCTCCCTCTCTGTCCCTCTGCCTCTTCCTAACTGCCTTAACAGCTGCTTTAACAGCGGCAAAAATCGCGATAAAAAGCTTTCAATTCACTATTTCGGTTAATGGGCCACACTGGCAGGTGGAGCTTTGGGAGAGCCCGGCAAGAGAGCGGGAGAGCGAGAGAGAGTGAATGATCGAAAGTGTCCGATGAGCGCACAGTGGGCTGACAGTCCATTGTTTTGGTTCGTGATAAACAAAGTGCAAGAAATTCCCAAAGAATCTCCATCAATTATTGTATTAAACCCAAATGGAGATGTGTTATTATCTAAAACTTAGTGGAGTTTTAGATGAAACACCGTTATGAAGAGTGTTCGACTATAGGATACCCTGTTTTCTTGTACAACCCAGCATGCATAGTTAGGAGCGCTCCGAATTATGTGTCTCTGAATTTCTGTGTAAACACGTAAGATAATAAGAGCGTTTTCGTAGCCCAATCAGTGCTTTAAAAACATAGGGCTATAAAAAGATATTTTTCCGGAGCGTTTTCGGAGGTGAAAAGCACATATTTCGGAGTAATAAAAGAGTCACATCGGACTCCTAATTACCCTCTTTATGAACGAACGTTTTCAAGGGAAAAAACGCTCTTTTCTGCACACTTTATGAGAGTAAATCTTCCTAAAAAAAAGTATCCGAAAACCCTCCGAAAACGCTCATATTGCATGCTGGGAATATACTTAGATATACACAGACACACACACACCTAAATATAGTACACCCAAAGTTAGTCGACTTGCGCTGACGTCTTATATTTGTCCTTATAGCGGATCCTTTTAAAAACATCTCTTAAATCAAAAATTGTTACATACTTCGGAAATAAAACCTTCGTCTATTTCCGATTGCTTTGAAATTTTTAGTGTGAGTTCGGAAGACTGAAGTATAAGTGTCTTTAAAGTGTAAAAAACACTAAATTGCACCTGTTCGGTGGATTGCTTTTAAATTTTCGGACATTCATATTAGGATGAAGAAAATGTGGTATGAAACATCCTATATGTTGTTTATGAGTACCAAATTTCATAATTTTACTACAGAAGTTGCCTGGTTTCTACATTCCGTCACTTTCCGGGGATATGGAGGGGTGTATGAAAATTTTGGGAAATTCTATTCTGCAGTTTCTATTCATAACCCTATATACCAAATTTGCTATCGATAGCTCTATAAATGTCAAAGTTATGGCCATGTTTGTATCGATGGCATATACGGATTACAAGGGGAAGTTTGAATCCTCTAGCTCTTGTAGCTTCTAAGTTCGGCGCGTCCAAATGGACAGACGGATGGACAGGACTAAATTGACTCGGCTGTTGATACTGCTCATGAAAGTATATACTTTATGGGGTTTGCTATGCTTTCTTCTGCCTGTTACATACATTTGCATAAGCTTATTATACCCTATTTCAAGCATTTATAATGGATCCAGGGTATAAAAAACAAGTAAGGAAGGAAGAAGATTTCACACTCTTTTCGAACTTTCAGTGCAATACGTTAGAAAAACATGGGATATACCGATTTATGGTTATATGGCAGCTATATGATAAAGAACTCCGATCTTTATGAAATTTGGTGGAGCGGTAGATAATAATAGAACCTTGAGAGTAAGTAAGCTTTCAGTCCAGTACGTTGGAAAACATGGGGAATATGAGCAAATCCAAGCAGCTATATGATATAGTGTTCCAATCCGATCGGTTCCGACAAATAAGCTGACGCATAGCAAAAGAAGCCTATGCGTTAAGCTCAAAAATTAATGGTCCATACAGATGGACGGACAGACAGACGGACAATGGCTCAACCGATTGCTTTTCAGTCTATCAGGGGGTTTTTGGGGGTCTATCCCACAATGTATCGTAGATAACATACTTTCGGACAAAGTGAATATACAGTCGAACTTCTCTATAGTTACCTTCTGTACAATGAAGCTCTCCCAATTCATAAATTGATTTCAAACAAACATCTTTTTTCGTTCAAATTTATATACATGTATGTATAATTTCTGTATAATGAAGTTGCTACATAATGATATGATTTTCAGGTCCCGTCAAGATTCATTATAGGGAAGTTTGACTGTACTATTTGCTTCGAAAAGAGTATAACAATTTGTGGTCAATTTGTGAAAATAGCTCTCGGCCCACTGTGCTGTGGTAGTATTTATTATCCTTCAGTTTGCTTAGCGCTCGTCATTTCGTCAAGTGCAATTGACGTAATGCAATTGAACGAAACACACACACACACACACACAGCCATACACAGACACAGCCATACACACACACAGACACAGATAGGTGTGTGTAGCTTAAAGTGGTTTCGATTTCGCAACTAGACAAACGGGCGGGTGCGAACCGCTTAGTGGCTTAGGGGGCATGCGGGCGGCTCAGCGTCATATCAGCGTCAGCAGCGACGACGTCGACGTCAGCGTCAGCGTCGACGTCAGCGTCAGCGTCAACGTCAGCGTCGCACTTGTCAAAAATTGCATTCCTTTGTTGTTGTTATACCCTAATCCCAATTGAAAATTGGTATGAAGGGTATAATAAGTTTGTGGAAATGTATGTAACAGGCAGAATGAGGCGTGGCAGACCCCATAAAGTATATATATGCTTGATCAGGATCGATAGCGGAGTCGATTTAGCCCTGTCCGTCCGTCCGTCCGTATGTATAATACATCGCTCAATAATCGATAAGTTAATTTTTCGATCAATTGGCCATAACTTTGGCATTTATAAAGAAATCAACACCAAATTCGGTAAATAGGGTCATGATTAGAAACTGCGGAATGGGATTTTCCAAAATTTTGATACATCCCTCTATTTTCCCGGAAAGTGACGAAATGCATATAGCAACTACAATTTGTTTGCTAGAGTCATGAAATTTGGTATGTGGATGCTTATAGACATCATGCAGAAATTGGCATCCAAAATTTTTGTCCATCCTAAATGGATCATCCTTAAATTAAAAAGGTGTTTATATTTTCCACAATCCTTATGTTAACCGTTCGACTTCGAATATACGTTAATGACAATGTCATCAACCAGTCCAGACAATTTCAGAACGATCAGATCATAAACAACGAAGTTATAACACTCAAAAGTGGCCGAAAACTGGCCAAAATAGCAAAAGGTGAAAAATGCATTATGTCATCTGGGGGCTAAACGAAATTCGGCACGAAATTCGGCATAAGGTTCGCATTAGTGATGCGCAAAATACACTCTCTCTCTTCAATTTTTGATGCCACGCCCTTCTACCCCGCAAATCAAAGAAATTTAATAACAGGTGTAATTTTTTGATTTAAAATTAGATTTTCAACACACATATTTAGGAAAGTATTTCGAACTTAGTCTGAAAGTTTCAAATCGCTCGGATCGTAAACACAAAAGTTTTTTGTAAAATAGTGTAAAAAGTCACATATGAAGAGGCCCCCTAACGGTAAAAGTGGGTCTGTGTAATGGTATTAAACGATTCCGACTGCATTGCACTGTTGAGACCAGGGTATCTCGTAGTCGAGCTCACCCCCTAACGGAAAAAGTGGGGGTGTGTAATGGTATTAAACGATTCCGACTGCATTGCACTGTTGGGACCAGGGTATCTCGTAGTCGAGCTCACTCGACTTGCGCTCTCTTACTTGTTCTTGTTGTAAGCTTGCTAATTTTTTAATTGTTGTTGTTGCTGCTTATTGGGCAGCAATTCTGCTGTCCAAGCATGGCAGCGCTGCCAAAGCTGACGTCGACAGCGACGCTGACGCCGACGCCGCCTACAGCATGCATGACAAGATCGTGAGTGATCGCTGCAGGCAAACAAACACACAAGCACACATGCATATATATGCGATATATATATACATATATGTATAGTATATATGTATGTATAGCATATATGTATCTCCGTCTTCATCTTGTTGTTCTTTGTGTGTGTCTTGTTGTTGTCCGGCGTTGCGTCTGCGTCGGCGTCGTCGTCTGCGTCTGACAATATTATGCGCGCGTCATGCTGTCGACGTCGTCCGCTGGCGACTGACGTCATAGCCGGGCGCAGCGCGTACAAAGTGCGACAACGCACATTGGGGCCAATGAACGCGAATCGCATGCGAATTCTATAATTCACACGACATCAGTTAAAACCAATGACTCGACAATTTCTGGCACACTGGCAAGAGCTCTATGGGTTTTTCAAGCTAAGCATAAAATTAATCGAGCTATCAAAACTATCGTTAGCACTTGCGATACATCGATACCTATATCTGTTCCTTGGCTTTGCTCTCTTTTGGATACTAATAGTATTGTCGTATTTTCAGTTATCGATAATCTCGCCACTATAGACATACCAAATATCGATATGACTATACGATTGCACTGCATTAGTCAAACAATCGATAGCTTTAGCCATATATTGAATATATTAGAAATCAATCATTCTTACTACCAATAGTCTTCCTAGGCTGATCAACTATCGTTGGTTCTAGCGATATATTGAATATTTGTGAAATTTTGAGATTATCGATAATTTCCCATTCTTACGACCGATAGTTTTCCTATTTGTCACGGCATCAATGACCCTAGCGATATATTTAATGCTTAATAATTTTCGAAATTATCAATAATATGCGATATTTATTACCGATAGTTTATCTATCTGTCCCACCGTCCAAGCGATGTATTGAATATTTTATAATTTTAGACTTCATCAATAATGTGCCATCTTTAATTTCGATAGTTTTCCTAGTCCAACGATGATCCCAGCGATATATTGATTATTTGCGATTTTCAGATATATTAGCTATATTCCATCCTTATTACCGATACTTTTTGTCTGTGTCGCTTCGTCTATTTATAAAATATTTATTATATCGGTACTATAGTTGTACGAATACATAATACCAAAAAATATGCTCCTCTTAAGCACTATCGATAATATGTTCCTTAATATCGATCATGTGTTTCCTTATATCGATGATTATTAGCTTTATCGTCTAAAGTATTCGATAACTTTAGTACTAACGATATATCGGTTATATCTCTCAATGTATCAGTTATATTTTACAAGACATCATCATAGATATCATCATGTTGATGTCAAATCAAATTCGATAACATTATCGAAAACCCGAATTTTAAGCACTTTTAAACACAATCGATTATGCTCTTTTTGTTCCCTGATATCGATAGTTATTCCTACCTTACCTTATACCTTATACCTTCAGTACTATCCATGTAGCGATTAAAATTCCCCATTGTAATATCATTGAAAATATGAACCTGGCTCTACTATCGACAGTTTAACGGTCAAATAACCCCTCCTAACTTTATTAAAACTTTTCGACTCACTTTTAGTTTCGTGACTGTTCTCAAGCCCCCGCCCACCCACAGTGAGTCAAAAGTGTACAAATTCGCGATTCGATTTGCAGTCCGATAATCTATATATCACAGGTACGCCCTTATTGCCAGACATCGGCGTCATCAGCTAACGGGTCTCAGTCTCGGATTTAATTAGTCAACCTTATTTTTATTTATAATTATATTTCTTTTTTCCCGCTTTCAAATGTTGTGACAAATGACCCCAATGTTTTCAGATTATACTACATATAAGACTAGCCCCGTTGGCCCGTTGAGTCAGATATTTCAATCACAACGGATTTCATTGACATATTTGACAGTATTGTTAAATGACGCAAATCTCTCTCTCCGTCTCTCTCTTTCAACATTGTAGAACTCTATATATATATTACTGTTTTTCCAGATGGGTTGATTCATCAAAACAAAATAGGTATTTAAATTTAGAGATAATAATTTCACAAGTTTTCTGGAAATAATCGTGTGAAAAAGTGATGAAACGATGTTATTAGATGGAAAAATTGAGGGGATATTGAATATGGGGTTGGAAATGGAAGCATTTTTGTCAATGGGTCTTTCAAAGTTTCTGTGAAACATGATGGAAACTTTGGTTTTCAATAGAGCTTGGAAAAATGGGTTATCGTGATTGTCTCTGAAGTATTATAGAAAGAATCTTTGAAAGATCGATTACCAAATCCATCCGAAACTATTGAAGATTCTCACAGAATATTACATAGAATTTTTTTTTCAAATTGGTGGACATTTTTTTTAAATTTTTTACCCACTAAAAAGCCATAACGTCAATTTCAAGCTACTAGCGCCCCCCATAGATAATCTAAGTTTCTTGTTGTCATTTGTAAAGTTCTTAATTGGAACCACTTGACTATAGTATAAAACGATTAAATACATATTTTGGGTTATCTTAACTTGGCTACCAAAGTTTGTTGCTTTCTGAGAAGATAATGAATACGCTGATATTTCAGAAATTGAAGAGGAACCACTTAAATATTGATCGCTGCCATCAAAAGTTGGGTTATTTTAATAGATAACGCAATTAGTTACAATTTTGTTTACCTAGTTTCTAGGCACTACTTACACTTACCCGAAAACCTTATGATTCTACTTCAAAATATTTGCCTCATTTCAAAATATTTACCCAATTCTTTTAGTATTTTCATTTTTTATTTATATTTTTAGGTTAGAATCGATTGTGATAGATTGTGTTAAATTGAAACTAGTTCCGACTGGTTCCGTCTTGAATACACTGAATTGACTCTGACGTTTATACTTGCGTGGCGATTTTAATCATATCAAAATTTCACAAAGCTGACATTGAAAATTCTATTGGGTTGTCCCAGAAAGCTATCGATCTGACGTTGGAAAGTATCCCCTCGCCTTATCAAGCTACAGGCGCTGAGGCATGGTTGCCGTATTTTTAGCAGTTTGACAGTTCTTAATATAAATCGATTAAAATACTTATCGATTATCGTGTGGACTTTGTTAAGAAATCAAAGTGTCTATATTTGTATAGTATTCAGATTTCGTAGAATTTATATTTATATTCTCAAAAAACTAACTTTAGATTTGCATCGCTTAATCGGTTAACGATAGACATCCTGTCTATATATAAGTTAGGATGATAAAGGAATCACTATAAGAAATTTTTGTATTGGAAAGTTATGCATTACAAACGTTATTTGATACACTCTTAAATTTCTATATTGGCTATTGCCAAATACACTAAATTTTGAAACGATCGAACCACTTTACCTTATAGTTACCATATATCTAAAAGCCCGTTTTGCCTTACTTACATTTTTCTAAGCGATTGGGATTTAATTTAATAAGGAATTATATTATATTCATATATTCAATGTTTCTATATAAAACGATACATATGATACGCTTCTAACCGGGTGCGAATCCTTTAGAGAGCCGCATATAGTCCTTCCTTAGTTATTATACCGTGATCCCAATTGAAAATTGGTATAAAGGGTATAATAAGTTTGTGCAAATTTATGTAACAGGCAGAAGGAGTCGTGGCAGACCCCATAGTATATATATTCTTGATCAGGGTCAATAGCGGAGTCGATTTAGCCATGTCCGTCCGTCCGCTTGTCCGTCTGTATGAACACGCCGATCTCGGAAACTACAAAGGCTACAGACTTCAAACTTGACATGAAGATGCCTGTATAGCATACGATTCTGTTTCAAATTTCGGATGGCCCCTTTGTCCGAAAATCGATAAAATCGATTTTCGATAAAATGGCGATAAGTTTGGCATTTATGGAGCAATCGATACCAAATTCGTTAAATACGGTCATGACTAGAAACTGCAAAATGCCATTTCCCAAAATTTTTATACACCTCTCCCGGAGGTCCCGGAAAGTGACGAAATGTATATAACAACCGCAATTTTTATGCTAGAGTCATCAAATTTGGTATGCAAGTGCTTACAGATACCATACACAAAGTGGCATCATAATTTTTTTTCCATCCTAATTTGGCCCCCCATTAATAAAAAAGGTGCTTATATTTTGCACAATTCTTATGTTAACCGTTCAAATTCCAGAATATACATTAATGATAATGTCATCAATCAATCCTGAAAATTTCAGAACGATCGGATCTCAGAAGTTTCCGAAAACAGGCTCAAATGGCTCAAATGTAGGTACCAATTGACGATGCGCGATTGCATTTTTTTCCAATTTTGGATGCAACGCCCTCTGCCCCGAAAATCAAAAAGATTAGATAACAGGTGTAATTGTATTATAAACTTACCCTGAAAGTTTCAAGTTTATGGAATAATAAACACAGTCGTTATTCGGTAAAGTGTGTGCGTGTGCCTGTGTGACTGTATTAGGCGAATGTAAGGGTATTCCTCTGGCCTGACAGGGGCCTCGGTGGACCAGTGGATAGTGCACTGTCCCGCCAAACAAGAGGTGCAAGTTCGAGTCCCGCTCATGTCGATAGGCAGGACCCTCCTAGAAAAACTAGGTTGTGTCGTAGGATTTGAAATCCAGACATGTAAAAAGTTCTACAGTGAAGGAAGCAGAAAAACAAGAGACAAATAGTGCTTCGGGCTTTGACCGCTTGGCATAATGTTTTGTGCCACATAACATAGTGCCTGGCCCACTGTGCGTATGAGCATATGTCTGTCGACGTCTGTCACTGTCACTGTTTATGCGCGCTGCGTGTGTGTGTGTGAGTGTTGTGTGTGCGTAATCTGTGTGTGTGTGTGTGTGTGTGTGTGTGTGTGTGTTTATTATGTGCTTAAATGCAATTGGAGCGCAGCAACAAAAACGAAACACGAGTATAAATAAATAAATAAATAAGCTCAAATAGGTGTGTGTGTGTGTGTGTGTCGGGTGTGTGTGTGTGTTGGGTGTGTGTGTGTGTGCGGGATCATTGCACATTGCGTCAACGTTTCAAGATCACAACACAATTTCATTTTCAATTTCAATTACAATTACAATTCTGCTGACAGCCGACGCAGCAGCAGCAACTGAAGCAGCGGCAGACGACGCAGCAGACGCATCAAACCAATCAGCCGCAGCGCAATAATAATTCAATAGAACGTGGTAAGCAGCGCAGTCGGCAGCAAACAGTAGCAGCGCCACCTACGCCCGCAGCAGCAGAGCAGCCGCAGCTCCAGCCTTAGCAGCATCCACACACAACATAAGCAGCGCAGCGCAGCGTCGACGTACGCGTCGCTGCTGCTGCCTGCGTCATAGTCGTCGTCGCTGCCGTTGAAGACCGAGTTTTACAGCCAGAGCGACAGTTAAGCGACGGCAGCGCCAGGTGTCATTTGAATATCAAGTGCGCGGACGCGTTTACATATATATATAGAAAAAAAAAGAAACAATAAACTGTTAAAACGCGACGCGTACGCGAACGGCGCTGCCAACGTCAACGTCAACGTCGAAGTCGAAGTCGACTGTGATGAGTGCGCGCCGCGATGGTCAAACTGTAAACGTAAACGAAACTGATTTCATGCTTAAGATAATGACAGCGACGTCGACGTCGACGTCGACGGCAACGGCAATGGCAAAGCCTGCAACGTCTACGCCAACGTCGACGCCGACGGCAGCGGCGCAAACGGTTAAAGCTCAAAATAAATGCGCGACGGCAGCGCCAGCAACATTTAGTTATCAGAGAGCAGCGAAGCGTTGCGCACGCATTGAGCAGAGGCAGCAAACGGTAAAAGCCGAAGCAGAAGCAGCAGCAAACGAAGAGAGTGCAACAACAGCAACAGCAACAACAACAACAACAACAGAGCATAACAGTAATCCATGTGAACGTCGGCGTCTTCTGGCAGAGCACAAGGCGCAACTGCGCGCCAGCTTCTTCAAGGATCTAAATACGCCAGCTGCGCAGCAGCAGCGACAGCAAAGAGAGCATCAAGAGCGCAAAGCTTTGCAAGCAGAAACAACAACAACAACAACAACACCCATACAACAACTGATTGGTAAATTTCAGGCCATGATCGTACAACAGCCGCCAACAACAGATGGCGCCAACACGGAACAGGCGCCGCCACAGACCAGCCTCAAGCCCACGCTGCTGGCCGCCGCCGTGCAGAGTGCTGCCAATTCGGATGAAGGCTGTAATCCGGGCGGACTGAGTCCTTGCAGCAGCGACAACGAATGCTGTGATGCCCTTACGCGCCGTAAGCCGCAGGTCACACGTTCGGCCAGCAGCGACTCTGCCCTGGGGCTGGAGGTGGACGATGTCAATATGGTGGAGCTGGTGCAGCCGTTGCCACAGCGTCGCATGACCTTAACCGTTACGGATTTACCGCTGCGACCCGCCTTGTTGCCACTGGCCGAACCCACCGCGCTGCCGGACTCCCCACTGCCCTCGCCGACCAGCGCCCAGGCGGCTGGCAGCATTGTGGGCGTGCCCAGCAAAGTGCTGCTGGAGGAGCGCGTCGTCGCCGCCCTGGCTGCGCCGCTGCTGAGCAGCTCGCGTCGCGAGTCCACACAGAGCTGCGTCAGCGATCTGAGCGGCGTGGGCGGTGTGCGTTACGTGCGCACGCCCTCGGTGGTCGTCTCGGATTATTCAGATGATATAACCGCCTGCGGCATTAGCATGGAGGAAATGGAGTATTTTCGCCTGCAGCGCGCACGCTGCCAGCGTCGCTGTTCGCTGGAAGCGAGCGCCGCTGCCGCGTCCGGCGCCGGCATGGGCGCCAAGGATGAAGCTCAGTCGGATGTGAGTGCCGCCAGCAGCTGCAGCAATCTCTATTATTGTGGCTCGACCATCTCCGCCCTGGACGGCGGCGAGTGCATTGTGAACGGCGTCCGCGTGGCGCTGGGGCGCAAATCGAGTCACAACAGCAGCAGCGCCGATGAGGAGGATGAGGATGAGGAGGTGGAGCTGCCGGAGGTGGAGCTGGTGGAGCAGCAGCAGCAGCAGCAGCAGCAGCAGATGCAGTTGCAGATGCAACAGCAGCAGCAGCAGGAGAGAGACAGGGAGCGGCAGCTGAGCGATTTGATGGCTGCCACGCAGCTGGGCGAAGGCGCTAAGAAGGTAGGCAGCAACAAGAACAACAACTACAACTACAACTACAGCAGCAGCAGCGACGGCAGCGTCAACGCCAACGGCAGCAGCGGCAGCAACAGCAGCAGCAGCAACAACAACAACAATGACGGCAACAATGGCAACAATAACAACAACAACAATGGGGTAGCGTCACAATTATAGGAAATCTCAAATTATTAAGAATACTTATTAAAGACAGGACAAGCGGGGGACCAGCAGGTGGAGCAGGAGAGTGTAGTAAGGGCAATTAGCTTTGACCTCGTTTAACACGCTATTGAAATTTCCAGAGATTTTTTGGTCGAAACTAAAGCCACATCTTGAGGCATAAGCGAATTGAGTAAGTTCTAACAGTGGCGTGTTAAGCGAGGTCTACTTCAGTATGTGACCTCGATTAACACGCCATCGACATTTTCATAGATTTTGGTCTAAACGTTAGACTCAATAGCAAAGCAAATTGCTTATACCAATTGACTACCAGCAGCAGCTAGCAGTAGCGTGTTAAGCGAGGTTTACTACAAAATGTGGACTCGTTTAAGACGCTTAAAGAATTCTAAATTTTGAGCATAAAGCCCAACAGTAACACGCGCTAAACGAGGCCTTTTTCAAAATTTAACCTCGCTTAAAACGCTGTTTGTGCTCAAAGTTCGATAAAAAAAAAAAGATAACTTATTTAACACGCTAAAAATGTAAATTTTGAGAATGAAACTTGCTCAAAGCCGTAAACATTCCAATAGTAATACCCCTATACCGTTTTAAATTAGGTCTTTGGCAACATTGAGCCTCGTTTAACACGCTGTTTGAGCAAAATAATTGATCAGAACAAGAGCATTTGCTATACTAATATGATGTTAAACAAGTTATCCTTTAATAGCGTGTTAAGCGAGTTCTTTTTATAAATTGTATCTCAGTTAACACTCTTAAAGTATAATAGCGTGTAAAGCGAGGTCTATATTAAATATATTTTTATATATGAGTATAGAAAGCAGCCAAAGGGGAAAGATGGAGACAGAGAGAAAAAAGAAAGAGAGTAAGTGTAACCAAAAGACAGAACGTGCAATTGGACCTCGTTTAACACGCTGTTTTGCGCTTAATTTGCTTTTTATGCACATTTTAAGCACAAAACTTGGTCAAAACCAAAGTAACAGCTTTTCCTTTTTTTTGGCTAACACGCTTCTAGTTGCTTTACCGTGTTAAACGAGGTCTTTATACAATTTTTTTTTTGCTATTTTTTAGAACTTTGTATTAAATACGCATAGATTTAGGTATATATATATATATGTGGGCGGAAGAAAGGGGCACGAAAGAGGCAGAAGAAGAGTGAGGGGATTGGGGGAAGAATCGAGCGTATCGTGAGTTTATATTAGGTTTAGTTAGGGCTAGCACGGAGCGAGGCTGATGGAGTCATTGTATGAGGGTAATTAATTTGGCGCTTATCTTATCGCCAAATGAGATTCCATTGTCGCGTTACCTATATATACATATATATACATATATAGGTATATATACGATTTTTTTTTATATATTTTTTTGTATCTTATGACTCCGACGCCGACAAATGATGATGTTGAAATTGGGTGCGCTGATAAAAAAGTTGTGCCACAGACTTTATATAAGCCCAGAGTGTTATCAAAACAACAATAACTGTACTATATATATACCAGACCCTACAACAACAACAACATTGGGCGCTTATCTTAGTGTTAAACTCTGTATATTGTATTATAGATATATATATACCAAAACCAACCAACCTACCAACCAACCTATCTACCTAACTATCATATCTAACTAGGCCTATGCCGCCTATGTGTATCGTATTACTACTCCAAAAAACTTTCAGACAGATCAGCATTATATATATATAAATTTTTTTTTGTTAAGTAAATAAACAATTTGTACATATTACAATACAATCCGTAGGTTGCAATAAAAACAAATATCAAAAAACCAAACAAATAAACCCCATTGAAAACATATATATATCTCTATATATGTATATTATGTGCATATCTAGTGTTTTTTGGCCCAAATAATCTATGGCTAAAACACTTGATTAGCTTTTGTCAGGCGTGTCAATTGCACTTCACTTTGGTTAACACCCCCGAACCCCCCGAACCACCGAACCCCTCTGGAATTAGTCAATTATTTGGCTTTTACGACCCCGCAATTTTTGGGTAATTCCCATTTTTCTATAGTGAAAATCAAACGTGCTTTATTATTTTATTCTACAAATTTCATGTTTTACACGATTTTTTCGTCGCGGAATTCAGTTTCTATTTCTAGGGAAAAAAAAGTATAGATTATATAGGTTTTTTTTATGGAAAGCTTAAAATTTAATGATTTGTAGTATAATTTGATCTGGGATTTTAGTTCTAGTTCCACTTGGTGACTTTTGCATTGAGTTTCATCTAGTTTCGTCTAGCTTTAATAACTCTATAATACCAAAGACTTCCTGAACTTTATTTAGAATTTAAGTCATCCTTAGCTTCAGTTTATTTTAGCTTAAACCTTTATAAGGTATGCAGCTTTTGTTACAGATGTATGGATGAATAGTTGAACTAAGATATACACTTGATCTATAGATATATAGTAAGCCGATTTGCCAAAAATCTGGAAGTAATCAAGAATTCATAATAATGAAGAAGATGAAACTCTTTCGGAACTTAAAAAATCTCTGCTTTAAGAACTATAGCATAATTTGACTATAGTTAAACCCGATTTTAGAAGATATGTACATGATCGGTATATATATAGCAGGCCGATTTGCTAAAAATCTGGAAGTAATCAAAAATTGATAATAATTAAGAAGATGAATCTCTTTCGGAACTTAAAAAATCTCTGCTTTAAGAACTATAGGATGGTCTGACAATAGTTAAACCCAATTATAGACGAGTACAAAAGAATTTGTATTTCAGGAAAACCTTCCTGCAAAGGAAAAAAACTCAACTGAAAAAAATTGTAAACTTTTCCTTCACTCTCTCTTAACCTTTTAAGTTCTATAGATAGTTCATTCATATAGCAGTTCCCTTGATGGTTATGATGTTATTATATGGCCATAACAACCAGTCGGGTCAAAGCCTGAAGCACTATTTTCCTCCTTTATTTCTGCTTCTTTTTGATACGTGGGTGGATTTCAAATCCTACGCCACAACCTAGTTTTTCTAGGAGGGTCATGTTCGGGACTCGAACTCGCACCTCTTGTTTGGTGGGACAATGCACTATCCACTGGTCCACTACGTCCCCAAGTTATGATGCTATACCATATACCATATTATATGTGATATACTTTAGACTTTAGAATTTTCAATGGGTGCTCAAGCACCTATTTACCAGTTCACGCAGCTGCAACTCTTAAGTTTTCATTAAAAACTGTCCAAAATTTCTATAGCCCCCGAAACTAATTCCAATGGATTAGCGGATCGTAAAAGCATATCTCTGGCTTATGACTGAACCAGTTACGCTTATCGTTCCGTCGCAGCAATAAATTAGACTTTCTCGGGCTATATTTTTCTGTTATTCTTCTTCTTCTTCTGGTCTATATGTATATATTTCATTCATATCTATCTGGGAACTGGGAATAAGCTAGAGAATATGGGAATATGCCCAGATATGGCGACTAATTCCGAGCTATTTTTA
Source organism: Phorticella flavipennis (assembly GCA_037040045.1). Taxonomy (NCBI): domain Eukaryota; kingdom Metazoa; phylum Arthropoda; class Insecta; order Diptera; family Drosophilidae; genus Phorticella; species Phorticella flavipennis. Next base: position 102,202 of record JBANCY010000005.1, read on the forward strand.
TATGGCGACTTAATAAGCACAAGTATTATCATCAACTCATGACCCAATGTTATTATTATTATGCGCAAAAATTGAAAGGAGAAAAAAAAATTTCTAATAATTTTGATAAGCCTACGCTTCCCCCTCCCCACTGTACGCCCCTCCAGAGGCCCCTTGATTTCAACATAATTTGCAATGGAAATTTTTCTTTGTGTTAAAACCTTGAAATTTGTTTTATTTTGCCCTAAAAAGGTGCTCATCAGTGTCGGATTTTATCTGGCAAGTGGGCAAGTGGGTATTTCTTTGCACTCCGATTTCCTGGTATCCTATGCCATGACGCATGTCATATGTCATATGTCCAGAGAGTGGGTTTCGAGGGGTTCTGGGGGATCTGATGCGGAAATATTTACTTAGCTAAGCAGAATTTTTTGCATGCCATTCGGATGCCAGAGATATTGTTGTCCATCTGGCGGGGCACTTGATTATATGGCGTCAGTTTCATAGAAAATGCAAACTTTTGATTACTTAAGATAAAGCTGTAACCCCCCCGAACCACTCGAGCTGTCTGACTTGATGTACACACGCCTCGTGGGTGGGTGACGTCACAGCTCTGTGACTCGGAGGAAATTAATGGCAAATCTTGGTCCGACTTGCCAGACCCGAGGCCATATAACTTTACAGCAACCAACAAGATAAATATATATATATATACTATATACTATATACTATATATTTATATATATACTCACAAAAAAGGCAAAAATAAAGCATGTAAAAATGATAAACAAGTCTTCTGATAAACTATTTCCACAGACCGCACTTTGTATACGCTGACAAAACTTTGATAAAGCATTACGTAACGCCCGCGGGGCTGTTGATAAGGTGGGCGTCAACCTGATTGTTTGGAGGCTGCGAGTCAAGAAATTCGGAACAAGAAAAGTTTGTTTTGAAAGCAAACAATTTGGAAATTGTAGAAATTCTTCGGAAATTCCAGTAAAGCGCCTTTTTAAAGCTAAAGCTAAAGCCAATTATGGCTAAAAGTTGCAGTATTGGAACCAAAGCATAATCTTTATAGTGCTGAATCTTGTAGCAAAATTACAAGCTACATTTCGGTTCTTCATGAAATTTGTAATAACAAGTCGAAAGTGCTCGACTGCTATATACCCTAATCCCAGTTTTGTAATAAAATTACAATCACATTAGATAGTTAGCGTCATATACATAGCCTCATAACATTATATAGCTTGCACTGAAGTAACCATTGCATCTGGCTGCATTCCTGTTAGCTGAATTATCATCATTTTTTTTATGCATAACTTTCGTGTTTATCAGCCGATTGATCTGAAACTTGCAGTATAGTTTTAAGATATAATCATAAATGTATAACAACAAATTCACAAATCATTATATTGAGAGCTATAGAATTTATGTGAACTTATTCAATATTCAGTAGATCATATTAGTATGACAAAAATTCGTTTGCCAATTTCTATATAGTCTCTATGGGCACCTACATACCAAATTTCATGTCTTTAGCTTGCAAATTGTGGCTAAGAAACACATTTAGTTAATTTCCCGGAAAATTAAGGGCAGGGTCAAAATTTTGACAAACTATATGCTGCATAATATATTCAGAAATCTACATATATATGGAGCCGATAGCTCTATTATGGCAATTTTATTCGAAAATCGGGCGATTGAAAATAATCATGATATGCATATGATATATACGTTTCTTTATGAGAAGCTTGAACACTCTAGCTTTTATAGTTTCTAAGATCAGGGCAATTACACGGACTGACAGACAGATGGGCAGGACTAAATCTACTCGGTTATTGATATTGATCAGGAATATATATACCATATGGGTCCATCTGCCTGTTACAAAGATTTCAATGGAACTTTTATACTTCTCTTACCAATAATCCTATAAAGGATGGGACGAAATATTAACTGGTTCAGGGTATAAAAATGGGTCCGATTTCCAATATATAGCTATAGCCTTAAGGTTCTCATAAATAAACATATTCGGAGATCTAAATCAAAGCTATAAATTAATCAAAATAATTTTTTTTTTGGATTTGTTGGAATTGGTTTATTTAGCTTTAAAAAAGATACGGTTTGGTTTGTATTGGTTCAATGTATATACTCGTCGCGTGGGCTCGAACCCAAATCGAGAACATGACTTATGTTTTCCCTACTCTCAAGCACTCTGCCCAAATTGTATCTTCCATTGTAAACCACAAATATACCAACTCTACTTACTCTCTGAACACATAATACCCTCCATACCATAGGTAGATCACTAGATCGACTGAGTATATAAGAACTGAAGTCTATTGTTGGGGCCTTAAGCTTTCCGGAGCAGTATTTAGCAATATTTATATACAATTTTGGATAAATGCTGCCCGTAGCGCTGCCGTTGCCGCTGTTTGCTGCTCTGCTAAAAATTTTTTACTCTTGTATTATTTATTATTTACTGTCAAAATCATATAATTATACTAACTTATCTATTTAGAACTAACCGAAACCCCTATAAAATGAAATTATATATAATTCGAGAAGTGACATGGTAAAACTCTAAAAAACAAGTTAAACCCAAACTATAGTCAAATCATTATAATAAAGACGTACAAAATATGGATGAAAGTTATTCAGAGACACAAGTCAGTGAGCTTTACTTGTAAATAATTTGAAGTGAACAAGCTGTTATTATAGCTAAAAAAAAATGGCTAAAAATAAATTTATAAAAATGCTAAAAATACTGCTATAATTATCAGGTAAAGTGGCAAACTGGGGCCTAAACGGGTGGGACAGTTAGTGCTATCCCGAGGATCAATTGGAGATAGAATATAGAATATATAAAATATAGAACTATCTTTTATAAAGTAGGCATGGTTGGGTATATATGCTTCAACATCATTGGAAGTTGAGTCAATAATTTAAGATCCGAAGCTAGTAGATATGGTACCTTGTATACCCCTTCTTCTTTCGTATCCGAAACACATCAACTTTTCCTAAATAATGATATAATAGAAACATTCTTTTGTTAAAAAAATTGAGGAAAATCGTTAGAGAGTTAACAATGGTATATGGAATAACCTAGATCCTTAGAGCATTCTTTGTTTTTGAAGAGCCCTGCTTCGGAACCTTCTGTGACCTCTATCTTGATCAAATACCCGTAATACCCATAAGGTCTTCTCGAATACTGTTCAACGGAAAAAGAGATCTTAAAGATCTTATTTATGGGCTTAACAACCTATATGCTTCACTAATTTCTACATTTATTCCAGTATCTATATAATATTGTGAATTTAGAAAGGATTCTGTTGGAGAAGTCGAGTGAATGACATAGTTTTAGGCTTATATTTTCGACCGGGAAGACAAAGGTCGGGCGAGGATGTCCTCTGGCAGAAATTTCTCATCAGATCATCTACCTTAGGTATCTCAAGATCAGATGTGCCATGGAGCATAAGAGATCCTTTTGTAAGATTTTTGCTTGAGGAAGAACTTATAGAGGGACATTGAATAGATTATGAAGACAATCTTTCGTCATTTGGAATAACATTTCTTCTCTTATATATTTATTAAACGTAAAATCCGTACAATCTTTAGAAATCGAATACCTTAAAAACATATATAAATTAATTATAAGACCGAAACCCATCAAATATGTGGATTCCCAGGGAGACCAGAATGCTTTTTTTATACCCTGATCCCATTTGAAAAACGAGAAGAAGGGTATAATTGTTTTGTTGGAATGTATGTAACAGGCAGAAGAAGGCGTGACAGACCACATAAATTATATATATTCTTGATCAGCATCAATAGCCGGATCGATATAGCCATGTCCGTCCGTCCGTCTGTATGAACGTGCCGATCTCAGAATATTGGCCTGAATATTCGTGTAGAGCATACGCAATACGACTTTGTTTCAAATTTCGGATGCCACGCCCCCTTCGCCCGATAATCGATCAAAACGATTTTCGATAAAATGGCCATAACTTTGGCATTTATAGAGCTATTAACACCAAATTCGGTAAATAGGCTCATGATTAGAAACTGCAGCATGGTATTTCCAAAAATTTTGATACACTCCTCCATTATCCCGGAAAGTCTATCTTGTTTTGTTATAACATTTTACCACATATCATATCATAGCTATATTTTTTCCTTAGAAAGCTGAAGCAAAGTATGGAAGTATTTAATTGCAAAAATTTCAGATGCAAAGTGGGCGCTACTTAATTTTTGATAAGCGCATAAAAAATTAAGACTGGGCAACCGGACAAGGCCGTCTACTGGGGCTTCTAATAAACATATATTCGGATATACAGATATATATATACATATACAGTTTATATATCAAGCGCGATGATATGGCAAAGTGTTTCGTATAGCTGGGATCATTGTTGATGAGCCGCATAATACTCGGGCCTGATTATTGGATAGTGTTGGCTTTCGGAGGGGAGGGGGGCAATTGTTGTTGTTGTGGGTTTTCTTTATATATATAATATATATGTACATGTCATACGTCAGCAGATTCCCCCCTGGGCCGCTTTGTCATATCTAATCGCAGCGCAGCGCCGCGCCACGACGCTTCGTCTCGCTGCTTGCGGCGACGTCGGCTGCGCTGCTCGACTGATTGATTGGTGGGGGTGGCGGCCGGCGGCTGGCGGCGCAGCCCACTTGAATTATGATGCCCGCTAATGGGGCGAGAAATCGATTAAATTGATTGCCAAAGCTCCGGCGGGGGCGGCGCGCCGGGCGGAGCGAGGCTCCCAGACTCCGTTTGGGTCTCAAGCACAGCCGCTCTGCCGCTGCCGCTGGCGCTGCCGGCGTCGCTGCCCGCCGCCCGCTGCCGAACACCGATCGCTGCCGGCGATGACGACTTCCGTTGACGTCAGCGGCCCATCAACGGCACCACCGTGTGATCGTCGAAGTAATTACATGATCGAGCGGGCGTCGCTGTAAGCCGCATAAAGAAGCAAAAAACGCCATCAGCACTTGGCAGACGCGACTGGCAAATACCCTGTAATAGTCAAAAGATATAAGAAAGCCAAATGAGCTGTTATTATATGGCCATAACAGCTACGGGATCAAAGCCTGAAGCACTATTTTCCTTTATCTATCTACTTCCTTCAATGAAGAACTGTTTTTTATGTGGGTAAATTTCAAATCCTACGCCTACACCTACACCTAGTTTATTCTAGGAGGGTCAAGCCTATCGACATGAGCGGGACTCGAACCCACAGCCTCTTGTTCTGCGGGACAGTGCGCTATACACTGATCCATCGAGGCCGCTTAAGGTTAATCCTAACTCAACTTAATCAGCACCCTAAATCGGACAAAAAGCTAGACAGGAAATCTATAACTTCAACTGTCCGAAAATTGTATACTCTCTACGAAGAGTATGAGTTCATTCAATTGTTAAGCAGGACTATTTAAATCTGCTTATCATCCACATATATGCTGAGAAGTTACCCAAATACATAAAACGATATATTATAGATTAAGGGTATATTTTTTTGTTTATCTCTTATGTTTATAGCTCAATTGCCTTAAAATTTGGTAGAATTTTAGGCAAAAGGGAAATTTAAGTACATGTAAGATTTCAGGGCAAAAGCTTGATAAACATAGAAAATATTGGCAAAACTGCGTTTCAGTTATATTATTATTATTATTATTATTTTATGGCCATAACAACCCATTCGGGTCAAAACCTGAAGCTCTATTTTCCTCTATTTCTACTTCCTTCACTGAAGAACATTTTTATGTGGGTGGATTTCAAATCCTACGCCCCAACCTAGTTTTTCTAGGAGGGTCATGCCTAAAGGTATGAGCGGGACTCGAACCTTGCATCTCTTGTTTGGCGGGACAGTGAGCTATCACCGAGGCCCCCCACCGAGGTTTCAGTTATATAGTTTTACATAATATTTCGCAATATTTCATAGCCTGTTCAAACGTTCAATCAAGTATTTTATACTCTTTTCCTCTGATCCTCCTATTATAATCTAGGATTTTATATAACATTTGATAAACATAGAAAACATTGGGAGAGCTCAAGAATTCATAATTCATTTGACTAAGTGTAGATATAGAAGAAATAGAAATAGAAATAGAATAGAATAGAATAGAAATAGTAGACAATTTTTAAAGGATAATAAGGAAGTTCAATCCTCCTGAAATTTGCTCTATTGTTAGATAATAAGGAAGTAAAACTAAGAAATAGTTTAGAAAACATAGAAAATATTGGCATATAATTATTTTTTCAAAAATTTCATTCGTTTTTGGGTAACAATAGCTTGGGGGTTAATTCAGATTCAAACAGTTTCAGAGCTTGGGTCTATAATTTTCCAGTAAAAGTCTTGTTTCGAAAACCCAAACCAACTGAAAGACTCTTCTTCAATCGTTAGATATTACGTTTTTTCTATAATTTTATGCCAAAAGTTATTGTTGTCATAAAATGGATTCTACAATTAGAAGGTCTATTGTCAAAGTCTAACTGAATTGTTTGCGGAAATGTCATAAGCAATAGATTTACTGGAAAAATATGCCCACTTCCAATTAGTCATCTTTTTACATAAAATTGAATGGATAGCTCTCAAGCACTCACACTAGTCTAGGGTAACTTCTAGTCGATCATTCGCATTTGTAGCTTATTATCTTGTCGTTTAATGGATGTACCCATAAAAGTTGTGCCAACTCATCCCCAAATGACCTACAGAGACCCCATTAAGTACGCAAAAATAACTTAAACCTTCGGACTTTTTGGGTTATTTTTGCATTTGAAGGTCGAAAAATATGTCATCTGCTTGGATTTTTCCCTTTTAACTAAATTTGTATATGCTGAAATTTTATTGTTACTTATAAATCTCTTTACTTCAGAAATATTGGAAACCTGGAGATATAAATTCATGACAAAAAACCCTACTTCAAAGTACAAGAAATAACATTTCTATCGGGAGGAAAATGGGGAAAATGCGATACCAAATCTGGCTGATACTAAAGTTTTCACACGAATCGTCAACTATCAAGTTAGGATATGATAATTTTTCAATGTCTTTTTGGAACTTGAGGTCGATGAGGTTCAAATGTGCCTATAATTTCCTCAAATCTGCCTATAATTATAACATCACTCCTATCATTGATTCCTACCCAGTTTAGACCAAGTCTGGTTATGCCATCCATCAAGTTATCCTAACTATGTTTTCGACTTTTCCTTTTCGACTCCTTATTTCTTTTCTTTTTTAGAGTTTTTGATGAAAATAGAATAGAAACAAGGAAATGAAATAAATGAGTTTGTAATTCCTTAAAGGAAACTCCAAAGACCCGCAAAATGATCTCTAAAATGGGCAGGAGTAAAATGGAAATCGATTAGGCCATATCCGTCTTTATTAACTATTTCATGAGATCTTAAGTTATCGCCATGAAAAATTGTATATATACCATTCTATCATAAAGATACCATATAATCAAATTTCGATTTCGCCCACATATATTCCATGTTTTTCCACAAATTAGATTGAACGTTCAAAAACACTTAAGATTTTTTATTCTGTATCGCTACACCAAATTTCATAAGAATCAGTCTTATATATCATATTGTTACCAAATAGCTAATAATCGGTTTTCCCATGTTTTTTCATCCATTTGCCATTAAAATTTGATCGACTCTTAAGATTTGTTAATGTCTATCTATTTACCAAACTTGAAAAGAATTGCACCACTGTATCATATAGTAATAATATAGGTATAATATAATAATATAGGGTAACTACCCTACCTTGCCCACATTTCCCTGGTTTTTTAATTTATTAGGCCGAAAATTTTACTATCTATCGCTCTGCCAAATTTTATAAAAATTAGGCCACTATATGATATAGATATCATATAGCTTAAAGTCATTTTTGCCCATATATCCTATGTTTTTGAATTTATTGGATTGAAATTTCGTACATATATTTAATAAGATTTTATTATTATTATATGGCCATAACAACCCCATTGGGTCAAAGCCTGAAGCACTATTTGTCTTTTTTATGAATTTCAAGTTTTATTTAATAAATTTAAGTTTTAACAATTTTATTTAATAAACACCATCAGAAATTCTTCTCCTATAAACGAAAAGAGTATGAAATCTTCAGAAATTCCTTTAGATATTCCTTTTTTACTTTCTAACCAAAGTTCTGGATGAACTTTTTAAGCTCTTCAATAACTCTCTTCTCGCCGATTATAAATTCTTCCAAGTTCATGATGATTTCCAGGGTATTAAAAACGGAAAAATAATAAAGTAAATGAAATCAAATAACGAAAAGAAACCGCAAGTCAATCGTATCACAAAGCAAATAATAACGATATATGAGAAAGAGTCAGAGTGCTGAGGGGGGCAGCGGGGGGAGAGAGAGCGTGACATACTTGGGGAGGGGGGGGGGGAGTATGGAAGAAAGAGAAGGGGCGAGAACCAAGTGTTGTGCGCAATTTGCGTCATTTGCTCTTGTCGCTTTTGTGGCTGTTGCAAATACCCTAACTTGGGGTCTAACAAGTGCCTCGATCAATAGGAATTATGATCAGCTTGAAAGTTAAGAACTCAGATTCGCATGGTATATCTAAGGGGTTCATAGGGGTTTCCATCGTAACGAATATAGGGGCTTTTGATGGTAACATTTTTATAGAGAATTTGCTTAGGATATTTATTTTTTCGCAAAAGATAAGAAATGAGAGTTATTTATCGTGATGCTGAGACCATTGCGTGTACTTAAATGGTATTTTTTTAGAAATGTGGAAAAGAAAAAACAAATTTTTTGGTGCTAAAGAAAACTTTGGATAGAGCTGAGCATGAAAAACTTTAGCAATGTGTTTCCGAAGATTGGATGGTTTTTTCACCAAGTGATTGAGACGAAGAGAATATAGGCTCCTCGTCTCTAACTCCATGTCTTACTTTTGAATCTTTACTTTTGGCAAAAAGGTTCTAGTAGTACTTTCGGTACATCAATCAGTCAATTGGCCTTCCCTCTGTGTTTAAATGGAACATCAAACTTTCTATATCGGTCGACAATATCTTGCTATCAGTTGTTACTCATCGTGAGTATACGATATTTAGTCAACAATTGGTATTATCTTCCTTTCTCATGGGAGTGTCAATCGTGTGCTGGAGCTCCCCTCGTCAATGTGATTCCTAACTATCGAGAATCAATAGACAATATTCAATCGATTTGGGTGTTCCTTGAATTGTAAAGCCTGTTTAGAGTCCGTAGTAAGTTTTAGGTGTCAAAGTCGATAGTCGAGTCGTGTATCGTACTATGTGGATAGTCGATTATCAGGAGTTATGAATCGATACTTTCGCATGTGGACACTAATCGGTATTATCGATTGTGCCTCAACAATAGCCAGTTGTGAAGTGGTGCCTTAGGTGCAAGCCAAGGGAAAACCTATCGATAATCGTTAAATAGACATAGTCGATAGATCGACGTGATTAGCAGTCGATACGATCGCGGTACTAATCAATACTATGGTTCGTGCCTCTATTATATTCCGTTGTTAATAGGTCCTCCTGATTTATAGCAATACCTATCGATAGATAGTCATAGGTAGTCATTTTCCTAAGATCTACGTTAGTTTGTGGATTAGATTATCCTCAAGGTAGCACTAATTGGTACTATCGATAGTGTCTTAATGATATTCAGTTATGAATTATGCTCTCAAAGTGTTCGATAGTCGACAGAGAGTTATAGGTTGATTCATCGTTGATCTTCTTGTATAGTGAGGATATTTTCCATAGTTCGTTGACGTTTTTCTGTTGTCAACTGGCGTCTTTTGTATGGATAAATACATAGTTGATACTTTTTACTAGAGTTAGGACAGTCACTCGATTCTGGAACATTCATTACTATCGATAGTATAGATAGTCGGCATATATCAATCTCTAGACAGCAAACAAGCTGATAAAAACAACATATAAAAAGTACTGGTAAAATATCGATAGCTGTAAAAATATCGATAGTTGGCACACTCGATAGCTTTAGGATTTTTCGCAAAAAACACTTGATACTATCGCGATACATATAAAAAGTACTGGATGAAAGAAAGTCTGGTAAAATATCGATAGCTGTAAAAATATCGATAGATGCCACACTCGATAGCTTTAAGGTTTTTCGAAAAAAACACTCGATACTATCGCGATACATATAAAAAGTACTTCATGAAAGAAAGTCTGGTAAAATATCGCTAGCTGGAAAAATATCGATAGATGGTACACTCCATAGCTTTAAGGTTTTACGAAAAAAACACTCGATACTATCGTGCTTCGAACAGGTTCTACTTTTCCTCCAGCAAACAAGCCCACAAACAAATAAAAAGTACTGGATGAACAGAAGTCTGGTAAAATATCGATAGCTGTAAAAATATCGATAATTGGCACACTCGATAGCTTTAAGGTTTTACGAAAAAAACACTCGATACTATCGTGCTTCGAACAGGTTCTACTTTTCTTCCAATTATTACTTTGTGTTGGCATAGGGTATACATTTGTCGGTCTTGGCCCGATTCGATAGTTTTCTGGTTTTTTCATCTTTGTTTTGGATTTCCAGCGAATCGATACGGAATCGTTGTCGCTGGCGCTGCTACTGCGGGCAGATCAAATGCAATCCGAGTGCGCCGCGAGACGCCTCCAGTTGCCTCGCCGCGAGGCGAGTCGGGTTGGGTTGAGTCGAGTTCAGTTGAGTCGAGTTGAGTTGAGTTGTTGCAAGTCCCTCGGGGAGTTTGCGTGCCGATTGCCGCCGCCAGCATATTTGTCATTCCTGCCACCGTCTTGCGGCAGCCTGGCCTTAGGCCGTGGGCAGAAATTGGCAGCAATTGGCAGAAGTTGGCAGAAGTTGCCACTTGGTTGCAGTTGGTAGCAAGTTAACAGTGAGCAGTGCCACTTCTGCCACCTCTCTTCCGCACTTCCTACGATTGCAACTCCAACTCCAGCGCCAACTGCAACTGCAACTGCTGCAGAAATTGCCTTAAAGGTTATGTCGCCTGTCGCGCAGCACCCAAACACGACGACGATGCAACAAGAAGAAGAAGAAGAAGGAGGAGGAGAAGGAGAAGAAGAAGGAGAACAACTCGAGCTGTGGATGGGATCTGTCTTCAGTCTACACTGTAAACAAAAGGGAGGATGAAGGATAGGGTTTTTGGGACCATATAATAATCGATAGGCAGGACCCTCCTATAAAAGCTAGGTTAGGGCAGAGGATTTGAAGGAAACAGAAATAAAGACAAACAGTCCTTCAGGATGTGACCAAATGGAGTTGTTATGACGATATAATAATAATAAGCAAAGATGTGGGTTCGATTCCCACTCAAGTAATAAGTAAAATAGGCATGACCCTCCTAGAAAAACTAGGTTATGGCGTAGGATTTGAAGGAAACAGAAATAAAGACAATCAGTCTATTAGGATGTGACCCATTGGGGGTTTTAAGAACATATAATATACTAATATTGGGGCCTCGGTGGTCCAGTGAATAAGCGCACTGTCCAGCCAAACAAGAGGTTCGAGGTTCGAGTCCCGTTCATGCCTTTAGGCATGACCCTCCTAGAAAAACTAGGTTGTGGCGTAGGATTTGAAATCCACCCACATAAAAATGTTCTTCAGTGAAGGAAGTAGAAATAGAGGAAAATAGAGCTTCAGGTTTTGACCCGAATGGGTTGTTATGGCCATATAATAATAATAATAATATTCAAGGCTGTGGGTTCGATTCCCATTCAAGTCGATAGGCATGGCCCTCCTGGGAAACTAGGTTAGGGCGTAGGATTTGAAGGAAACAGAAATCAAATCAAAAAGTCCTTCAGGCTGTGACCAAATGGGGTTATTATGACGATATAATAATAATACGGAAGAATGAACTTCAGTACGTCGATGATTTCATTCTCTTTTCGAAGCTTTTGTATAGATCTATCCTATAGAAATCTTATAATATATAGCTACGATCCTTTTTTAATTAAGTAGAACAATAGTTAATATAAATACTTAAGAATGTGTCAAATTTAAAGGCAATAACCTAAAAACAAAAAAAAACGTCTTTTGGTTGTATAACAGCTATATTATATTATAGTCCGATTCTTCTGAAATTTGGCGCATCGATAGATAATGAAGAAACTTAAAAAGTTATCAAATTTGAAAGCCATAACTTAAATAACAGCCGCAATATGGACAAAATCGACTTATAGACGTACGACAGCAATATGATATAGTTGCCTGATCTTTTTGAAATTTGGCAAAGTAATAGATAATAAAGAAATCGAAAAGTGTGTAAACTTTCAATCAAAAAACTTAAAAGATATGGAAAATAAGTGCAAAATCGATTTTTAGTTGAGTAGTAGCTGTATGATGTAGTGGTGCGATCCTTATGAAATTTGTTGCACCAGTGGGTTATATAGAATCTTAAGAGTATGTCAAATTTAAATAGAATAGCTTAAAGATTGTGGCAAATATGAATAAAATAGGCTTTTAGCTGTGTCTTTATGATATAGTGTTACGATCCTACTGAAATTTGGAGAAGCAGTAGGTTATATAGAAATTTAAGAGTGTCTGGAATTTAAACGCAATAACTTGAAAATCAGGGAAAATATGAGTAAAACTGATTATTAGTCGTACCCCAGCTATAATATAATGGTATGATATAATATAGTGGTACGATCCTTTTGAAATTTGGTGCACCGATGGTTTATATAACATCTAAAGAGTATGTCAAATTTGAATTGAATAGCTTAAAAAATGTGGAAAATATAACAAAACGGGCTTTTCATTGTATTGTAGCTATATGATATAGCGTTACGATCCTACTGAAATTTGGTGTAGCGGTATGATATATATTAATTTAAGAGTGTCTGAAATTTAAAAGCAATAACTTGAAAATCAGGAGAAATATGAGCAAAACTGATTTTTAGTTGTACTGCAGATATAATATAATGGTACGATATAGTGGTACGATCCTTTTGAAATTTGGTAGGGTGATATATAATGTAGAACTTAAGTAGGAAGTTAACATTGAAAAAGAAGAGCTTTGGACAAACCCGATTAGAGTGGTTATAAGAAATGCAGCTATAAGATATAGTGGTATGATCCTTATGAAATTTGGTGGTCTTCTAGTTAATCTCAGTGTAAAAACGTGAAATTATGGCGACAACATTTTGTGGCATGTCACAAAATAGACGCGGGCACACGGCCACACCGAGGGGACCCAAAGACAGGGCGACCGGCGGACAGAAGGACATGGGGACATGGGGACCTGGGTACAGGGGGAGAGAAGGAGAGAGGGATTTGGAGGATGGAAAATGCAGCACAGGAAATGCAGCATGTTTTCCAGTTGGGCGCCAGCCGAGTGAGAACTGCACAGCGGTTGATTAAAAAAATGCTTTTCATGCTGGAAAATTAGTTGGATTTTTTCGCAATTATGAACAGATGGTAAATTGCTGGGAAAATTTGGTCTGTTAGTACTTAACGTAACCGATTAAAATAATAGGATAATTGCTGAAAATCAGATGCCGAATGGAATTGAAATTGGACTGCGAATTATTTATGGACTTTCTATAGGGTAACAGTTGTTAAATTTCTGTAGAAAACCATCCCAAACCCAATAATGTCCCTGCTCGGGCGCCAATGTACAGTTATGTAAGTCCATATTATCCAAGGAGTTGAGAGAACATTTTCCCTATAATTATCAATAATTAATAGCAATAATTATATGATATAGTGACATGCTTGCGATTAATTATTGTACTAGAATTTGATCAGAAAATAGAATGTCCCTGCTCGGGCGCCAAAATAAGGTTAGGTAAAACCAGAGTTGATAGAACTGTTTCCTTTAAATGATCAATATCTTATAGAAAAACAAGCTTGCGATTGATTTCTATATTATAATTTCACCAGGAATTATAATGTCACTGCTCGGGCGCCAAATACTACTCCCATAGACCTTATAGCTTTGAAGCTCAAAGAGAAAAGTAATTATTAATTAAACTTCCAGATTTCTTGAGACATCGAAGAAACAACAACATTTTGATTGATATATCTTGTTTTATTAAAGTGCAAAAAGATATGGCGATAAGATATAAAAGGGAAAAACTCTTGTCTTTTTCCTATTGATAAAAAAAGAATTGTATAATTGTTTTGTAGAAAAATATAGAGTCTATTAAAAGGCATTACTTCAAAAGATTTTCTTACTAAATTTAATGCAGTATGGAACTTATATACCAAATTTTTTGATCCGAGGTGGACTTTAAGTATTCTTGGAACATGCGGGAAGTCAGGCCTATAAAACAGCCTTTATATTTGCGCATGTTTTGAAAGCCGCTGAGCTTGCTCATCCTAGGTTAAGTTCCGTATAATTTGTTACCCTGTTAAAGCTAATGTATTGGGGGACTAGCATACCAAATTTCTTGACTCTAGTTGGACTCTACGTAAGCTTAGAAGGTGAAGAACACCGGGCCCACATATGAAGCTTTGAAAATACGCGTGTTTAGAAAGCAGCTGTGCTTGCTTATCCTAGGTCAAGTTCCCTATAATTTGATACCCAGTTAAAGCTAATGTATTGGGGGACTAGCATACCAAATTTCTTGACCCTAGTTGGACTCTACGTATACCTAGTTCATGCAGCAAATCGAGCCTACAAATCCCGCGCGTGTTTAGAAAGCAGCTGAACCCGCTTGGCCTAGGCCAAGTTACCAATGGTACAAGTCTTGGGTAATATCAGATCTATTTGTAATAGATCAATTTCATGTTGTTCCTTATGTGTGTGGTTGTTGTTGGTGTTGTTGCCGGTGCTCATTGCATATGTATCTGGCATTGGATCGTATTCGCATGTGGCTGGACAGTCCAGTCGATATCTATGACAGCTATGAGCTATGAGCTATGAGTGCTCCACACACAGCTCTGTCTTTGGGGTCTTGAGTTGCGCTCGGTTGGACCTGGGTCTAGGCCTGAGACTGGGCCTGGGACTGTGCCTTCGCCTGGGCCTGGGCCGGCGAGGTCTTATCGGGCTGCCCCATCTGCTTGACTTCATAAAACACTTAAACGCAGCAGTTGCCCTCTCGCCGCCGCCCGGTGTTGGGGCAGGAACCTGGGGGCCAGGCGTCAAGTGGTCAATTAATACCGTACAAATATTGTGACAGCCGCTGGCGGCTGTCATAAAGTCTGCCGACCGATTGACTGTACCGATTAGGCCCAGCGTCTAATTTGCATATTGTCGAAGGCAACTGATTGCAGCCGACCACATGCCACCACATCGCCCTCTCCACCTCTCCGCCTCTCCGCCACTCGCTGGCACCGTCCAACCAACGTGTGCTCCTATCTCTTTCCCCCGATGTATCTGTATCTGTTGGGTTTTAGCATTATGCAAATCAAATTGCATGACGCCAATTTGCCAATGCAATTAGCCGGGCTTGTTTGTTGGCCTGAGAATCGCATAGAGCGACCGTAGCACAAGGGGCAAGTGGGGCGAGTTGGACGTGGCGGACGTGGTGGGGCGGTGCGGTGCGGTGCGGGGCCAATGCTTGTTGCGATCGCATCCTGACAGTTGTCGCAAAAGTCTTTTCATGTTTCAATCAGCGGCATTTCGATGCCTCAGTCGATGCCTCAGTCGACGCCTCATTCGACGCCTTAGTCTCTGTGCCTTGGCTTAGCTTCTGTTTCAGCCTCTGCCGCTGTCGCAGTCGACGACGCAGTCGTCGCCTCTGCCTGTGCCTCAGTCTCTCGGAGCTTCTTCTTAAGCTTCTCGGAGGCCTCTGCCGCTGCTTCAGTCGTTGCCTTGGTCTTCGTCCAAGTCTCTGTGCCTTGCCTTAGCTTCTGCTTCAGCTTCTGTTCCAGCCTCTGCCGCTGACGCTGTCGCAGTCGACGCCTCTGCCTGTGCCTCAGTCTCTCGGAGCTTCGTCTTAAGCTTCTCAGAGGCCTCTGCCGCTGCTTCAGCTTCTGTTTCAGCCTCTGCCGCTGTCTCAGTCCTTTCCTCTGCTTCCCTGTGCCTTTACTCTGCCTCTGCCACTCACTCTGGCCCTGACTCTGCCGCTACCTCAGCCGCCGCTAAGCCCGAGCTCTGTCCCTAGTCTAAACTTCTGCTTCTGCGTCAACCTCTGCCGCTGCCGCTGCCGCTGCTTCTGTTCCTGCCATAGCTTCTACCTCAGCTGCAGCTTCTGTCTGCGCCGGCGCCTCTGCGTCCACCTCAGTCTTCGTTTATATCCCTTGGGTGTTGTTCCTTTCTTAGCCTTGGTTTTGCCCCTATCTCTGGCACTGCCTCAGCCTCAGCCGTCGCAGAAGCGTCTGTCTTTGTCGCTTCTATCTCAGGCTCAGTCGTAGCTTCTGACTCTGTTCCATCCCAAGCTATATATACTCTAATCCTTATTAAAAGTCTCTAAGAAGGGTATAATATTATTATTATTATTATATGGCAATAACAACCCTATCGGGTCACAGCCTGAAGCACTATGTGCCTTTATTTCTGCTTCTGAATATCAAATCCTACGCCACAGCCTTCCTTGGAGGGTCATGCCTATCGATCATAGCAGAGCCTCTATGAGCGGGACTCGAACTCGTACCTCTTGTTTGGTGGCACAGTGCGCTGTCGACTCCAAACTGGATATATGGAATTATGAATACAAAACTGCAGAAAGGTAGAATATCCCAAATACTTGATAAACCTGTCCATTTTCCCGGATAGTAACGAAAAGTGTATAGCTGCCTGAATTTCTATGATAGACTCATGAAATTTGGTATGTGGGTGCTAATAGACACTATGCAGAATGTGCCATCCAAAGTTTTTTCAATCCCAATATCAACCGGATTTTAAGCACAGAAGTTATTGGCAGCGCCGACTTGAGCGCACGCTACCTATCGGTATAAATGGGTCTGTTTACCGGTATTATGCTATTCTCATTGCATTGCACAAGTGGGATCAGAGTATCTCATAGTCGAGCTGACTCCATTAGAGCTTTCTTACTTAGTTCTTAGTTCTGACTTAGCTTCTGTCTCAGCCTATGCCTGCGGCACTGCCGCTGTCTCCGCCGCCGTCCAAGTCTCGGCTTCTGTTTCATCCTTAATCTAAGCCTCTGTCCTGCCTCTGGTCTTACTTTTGGGTCTTCCTCAGCCTCTGGTTAAGCTCAAGATTCTGCCTTACCCTCAGTCTACGTGTCCGTCTCCAGCTCAGCCACAGGCTCTATTCAATCACAACGTTTGCATCCGCCGCAGCCGCAGCACTCGCTTCAGCCTCAGCCTCTGCTTGTGCTTCAGCCTCTGCCGCTTCCGCTGCCTCTGCTTCTTCCTAAGCCTAAGGCTCTGCCACTGTCACAACTTCTGCCTCTGCCTCTTCCTCTGCCTCTGCTTCCATCTTCGTCTCAGACACAGGCTCTACATCAACCACAGCGCTGGCGTTTACCGCAGTCTCCACCACAGCCACCGCCTCAGCCCCAGCCTCTGTTTCTGCCTCTGCCTCTGTTTGCGCCTAAGCCTAAGCCTAAGCTTTTGCTTCAATCTCCGTCGCCGTCGCTGTCGCTGTCGCAGTCTCTGCCTCAGGCTCTACTGCTTGCCCAGTCTTCTATCGCAGCTTCATTCTACACTGCAGACTCTCTTTCTGTCTCAGTCTCAGTCCGGAGTCCTCATCCTCGGCCGCAAGATGCACCACAGCCTCTGCCACTGCCACCGCCTCAGCCTCTGTTTCTGCCGCTGCCTCTGCCATCGCCTCAACCACAGCCGCTGCCTCTGTTTGCGCCTAAGCCTAAGCCTCTGCCTCAATCTCCGTCGCCGTCGCAGTCTCTGCCTTAGCAGGCTCTGCTGCTTGCCCAGTCTTCTGCCGCAGACTCTCCTTCTGCCGCAGTCCTCACCACAGCATCCTCAGCCGCAAGCTGCAGCACAGCCTCAGCCTCTGCCTCTGCCACTGCCTCCGTCGCAGCTGCTGCTGTCACCACTTGTTTCCTCTGCTTCCTTTTCAACGAGTGCTTCCTCTACTTGATTTATGCTGCCTGCGCCGCCAGCATATCCTCTCTGCAGCCAGCGCGTGAGAGCAGCTCTGCCCGCTGCCCGCTGCCTGCTGCCCGCTGTCGGGTACTTCGGCTAGCCGAAGCAGCAGCCGATCGCCTGGCGTCTGGAGCTGGGAGCTTTGCTTGTTGCTGACGTTGCAGCGGCGCGTTCAGTTGCTCGTGCGCCGTGCCAAAGTCAACAAGCGACGATCGGGTTAACTTTGTAACGCGCGTCGCCGCCGCATCAGCTCGCCGCCAACACCCCGCCCACACGACCGCCCGCCGCCAAGCAGCGCTCTGCGCGCATTCCAAGAATTGTTTTTGTTTATTGCATAATTCTCCCACTATTATTACCATTATTATTACTATTATTATTATTATTATTATTATTATTATTATTTTGCTATAACTATTACTTTGCCAGCATAATTGTGGCTGATTTTTTGCTTGTTTTGTTTGTTTTTTGTGTGTGAATTCGAAATTGAAATTGAATTCAAAATTGAAACAGAAATTGAAATTGAAATTGAAACTATAAATTCAAAGCGGCCCCAACAACAATAGCAACAATAACAACAACAACAAGTGAGTACAAAATAAATAAATAAAAAATTATAACTTATCTCGTTGTTTATTTTTGTTTTTATTTATTTTTCTTGTTTTCTGTGAATTTGTTTATTGATTTAAAGTAATTATTTTCACTCTTTTTCTGTCTTTGATTAATTTGCGATTGGCTTTAACAACTGGCAGATACATTTGTTCAGATACTTTTGCCATCGATGTGTGTCAACTGCATTCAATTTTTTACAATTTCGCTCCAATCGAAAGTCGCTTTCAGATACTCTACCTTAAGTACTTTCCAATAATACTAATAGATACTTTATGCCAAAAACTTAAGAACTAAGAACTTTAAGATATGGGCCATAAGATACTTTTCGCTCTATTCCTTCATTTCCCAATTTATAGAAGTATCTTTTCTGTCTCCTTATTGTTTTTTTCACTTAAGATACTTTTCAATCTCATCCTTCAATTCCCTATATATATGTCCATCAGGTACTTGATACTAGTTTTTGGTAGGTTTCAAGTACTAATAGTTACTTTTTGCCAAAAGCTTAAGATCTTTGAACTTTAAGATATGGACCTAATCCTTTATATCGTAATTTATCGTAGAATCTTTTCTATCTCCTTATTGTTTTTTCCTTCACTTCACATACTTTTCAATCTCATCCGCCATTTCCCAATTTCATTCTCATCTTTCATGTCCCAACTTATCGTAATCTTTTTCGACTCGCAATGCTTTGTTATCCCTTAAGATACTTTTCGCTATCATCCTCTATCTTCCAATCCATTGCAGTATCTTTTCTGGTTTCTTATTGTTTTTTCAGTCTCATCCCTTATTTCCCAACATATCTGCTCATTATCTTGTTATTTTCAATACTCTTCGGGCATTAAGATACTTCCCATTCTCATCTCTCATGTCCCATCTTATCCTAGCAACTTTTTAGGCTTCCTATATTTTAGCATCCTTCAGATACTTTTCGTTCTCATCTTTCCTCTTCCAACTCATCATGGATTCTTTTCCAAAATTCCATTTTAAATCTATGAGATACTTTGATTCTCTGTGTTCATTTTCCAACATATCTGACTTTCAAAATAATTTTCTTCTGAAAACTTTATGGGCGATAAGATACTTTTCGTTCTCATCTTTCAGTTTCAGGCTTGTCGTCGTACATTTTCTTCCAATTGTATCATCCTTAATATTACTTTTTCTGGATCACTTTTTGATCCTGGAGATACTTTTTGTATCTATCAGGTATTTTTCTTCCTTCTTATTTAATTTGTCTTTAAAATACTTTTCCACTCAAAACCATATGGACTATTTATTGAGAAAATTGGTAATATTTTTCTTCATTATTTGATACATTGGAACCACTCAAGCTATAGCTGTTTTATTTTCTAAAACTAAGTGCATAGTCCATAATCCATAGTCCATCTATTATTATTATACGGCGATAACAACCCTTTCGAGTCAAATCCTGAAGCTCTATTTTCCTCTATTTCTGCTTCCTTCACTGAAGAACATTTTTATGTGGATGGATTTCAAATCCTACGTCACAACCCAGTTTTTCTGCAATTTCAGCACTTATTTAAGCTTTTTTGAAGATGTACTACGTCATAGAACCACTTGATCCGCCTACGTTCAATTCAGCTTCAAAAAGACACATAAAAGAATACGATGCATTTTCTGACTTATCTATTTTCCAGCTGTACTAATAGGGTAATATATATCTATATATCTTTTGTGCTTATAATATAATGCTCTTAAAATTTGCTAGATTGTTAGCTAATAGGAAAATATGAAAAAACATAGGAAATATTGAAATATTGGCAAATCCAAGAACCCAAAAACCGGCCTAAAATCGATTAAAAGTAACATTAAAGTGAAAAATGTCATATATGGGCAAATTTCAAAAGCTCACAACTGGGTCAAAAATGCACCGATTTTCAATTGTTATACTGTTTTTTTCATGATTTTTTAATCCAACTCAATCCACATTCAATATTTATGCAAATTGGAAAAATTATTTTTTTTTCAATTTTTCGGATTTTAATGTAAGGGTCCCCCCTGTGTTTTAAAAAAATTTTGATATTTGAAAATGCAACACTTTGACTTTTTTCAATTTCTGTGACCAAAATTAACATAAAAAACAACTTTAAAACTTTCTCAGATGAGTTTCATTTTTCACCAAAAAATCGGTCTGAAATTGAGTAAAATTTTAACATGTAAAATGAAAATGTTCATTTTGGGGCAAACTTCAAACTCTCATAACTTAGTCAAAACTGCACCGATTTTGACTTGTGATATCATTTTGCTCAAGATTTTTGATTCAAATTTGTTCTAAATTCAAATTTTAGTCGATTTGCGAAAATAATTTTTTTTTTGAATTTTTCGGATCTTGAAGCAAGGGTCCCCCCTGTGCTTTGAAAAAATTTTGAAAAATAAAAACTCAAAATTTCAGTTGTTTTCCATTTCTGTGATAAAAATTAGCATAAAAAACTATTTTCAAACTTCGGGAAATGAGTTTAATTTTTCACCCAAAAATCGACCTGAAATCGAGTAAAATTTTATATATGTAAGTCAAAAATATCCCAAATGGATAAATTTCAAACTCTCATAACTTGGTCAAGCTGCACTGATTTTGACGTTTTATACAATTTTTTTCATGATTTTTGAATTAAACTCGATTCACATTCAAATTATATTCAATTATCGAAAATATATTTTTTTAAATTTTAAGGTTAGGGTACCCCCGTGTTTTGAAAAAATTTTGATTAATAAAAACTCAACATTTCAAATTTTTCCATAAAAAACTATTTCAAAACCTCGGCAAATGAGTTTAATTTTTCACCCTAAAATTGTAATATGTCATGGGAAACTTTTATATGGGGGCATATTTAGGAGTAAGGGTACTCCCTACATTTACCCCAAAAGTGACGAAATATGTAGAATAGTCACAATTATTATGGTAGACCCCTGGTATTTGGTTTGTAGGTGCCCAAAGAGACTAGACAGAAAGTGCTAAAAGACATTTTTCCATCCTTTTGTGAACTCCAGAAAATTCAATAATTACCGGTTTGGTCGAAATTCGTTAAAAAAATGTGGATTTTATGGCCAAAACTTTTGCGTTTATAGACTTAACAGCTTCATATTTGGTATCAAGCAAGATGCAGGGTGAAATTAGCCTAAATTTTGATAGAACTTTCAATGTAAGGAAATATGTAGAACAGCCACAGTTCTGATGTTCGGTAATTTGGTATTTAGGTGCCTATAGAGACTATACAGAAAGTTTCATCAAAAATTTAATAATTAACCATAAATTCTAGGAGCCTCGGTGGTCCAGTGGATAGCTCACTGTCCCGCCAAACAAGAGGTGCGAGGTTCGAGTCCCACTCATGTCGATAGGCATGACCCTCCTAGAAAAACTAGGTTGTGGCGTAGGATTTGAAATCCACCCACATAAAAATGTTCTTCAGTGAAGAAAGCAGAAAAAGAGGAAAATAGAGCTTTAGATTTTGACCCGTAAGGGTTGTTATGGCCATATAATAATAATAATAACCATAAATTCTATAGTTTTTAACATAATGATTTGAATTTAATTTTGGGCCTTTATGAGTAGGTTATAAAGCTATACTGAAAGTTTCAGAACGTTCGGAATAGTGGTCGAAGATGGGTTAAAATGTTCAAATTAACCCCAAATACAGTGTGGAGGATATGTTGTAGTCGAGCTTTCTTAGGTTGTTTTGGGTTGGAGCATTGCAATTAGATACAAAGCACAAGCGATAGATACTTGAGTACGTGCGGCTATGTCAGGCATTAGCTTTAGTATCTTTCGCTTGCTTAAAGATCTCAAAAGTCTGTTAAAGCTGATTGTGTGTGTGTGTGTGTATGTGTGTGTGTGCGAGTGCGAGTGTGTGTGTGTGTGTAATCAGATACATTTCTAAGTGAAAGATACTGGTTTGGCAGCAAAAAAGATACATTTTCTATGAGCTGTGGCTGCGGCAGGCAAAAACGATTTGACCCTTGCCAACTGCTAACTGCCAACTGCCAACTGCCAACTTCCAAGCCAAGAGCCAGCCACTGGTTAGTTGGCCATAAAAAGCTAGACAACAGTTGGCCATTGTCGGCACATTTGGTGGGGCACAGTGGAACACGGTGTACACCGCACAGTGGGCCGATAAACTTTGACACGGCCCGCGCGCGCGTCCAGCCAAATGAAGTGATCTTCATAAATCACAGCCAGTTGCTGCGGCACACACACACACTGCACACACACACACTACACACACACCACACACACACACACACATGTGTGTGTGGCGGCTCATTTGATTTATCGTCCTGGCCAACATCGTCGGCAACAAGTTAATTGAAAACGAGGCGTGACAGTGAAATTTGCCGCCGCACGCCAAGTTAAGTTGGCTGTGGCAAAAAAGAGGCAAGTGGGGAAGGATTCTGTAGCGGCACGCCGAAGATTTTATACTCTTTTCGAAGCAAAATCCCAAGTATCTGGGAAATTGCAATTGAAAAGCTTAAAAAACATGGGTAATATGGGCACAACGCATATGGTAACCATAAGATATAGTACTTCGATCCTTAGAAAAGAGTGTCCTTTTAAGAATGTGTGCAAAATATGAGCAAATCAATACAATTATGTGATATAGTGCTTCAATCCTTATGAAATTTGGTACAGCAATATATAATAAGATAGAATGCTACAGTGGAAAGTGCTCGACTGATCCCAGTCGAAGAATACCCTTATTATTATTATTATTATATGGCCATCATAACCCCATTGGGTCAAAGCCTGAAGCACTATTTGTCTCTTTTTTCACTGAAGAACTTTTTACGTGGGTAAATTTCAAGTCCTACGCCACAACCTAGGTTTTCTAGGAGGGTCAGGCCTATGGACATGAGCGGGACTTGAACCTCGCACCTCTTGTTTGGCGGGACAGTGCGCTATCCACTGGACCATCGAGGCCCCTATGAGGAATACCGTTACATTCATGCATCAGCCGCCTTTCCCTTAGGTGAATTTTTACACTCTTTTGCGAATAACTTCTGTGTTTATTTTTCAAACTTGAAATTTTCAGGATAAGTTTGAAATAGAATCCAATAACGTGTGCTGAAACTCTTGCTTTTAATCAAAAAATTACACCTGCTACCTTTTTTTGATTTTCCGGGGAGGGGGGCGTGGCATCCAAAATTTGAGAAAATACATTTTGCGCATCACCTATGAGCACCTACAAGCCAAATTTCGTGCCTCTAGCTATAAACGTTTAGCCACCAGGTAACATAATGCATTTGTCATCTTTTGCCATTTTTGCCCGTTTTCGCCCACTTCTGAGTCCTATAACTTCGGTGTTTATGATCCGATCGTTCTGAAATATTCAGGATTGGTTGATGATATTGTCATAAAAATATATTCTGGAATTCGAACCATTATAGTAAGGATTGTAGAAAATACAAGCACTTATTTGATTTAGGAGGATTCATGACGCTAGCTTAAAAATTGTGACTGCTATACACATTTCGTCACTTTCCGCATAAATGGAGTTTCTATGCAGTTTCTAATCATGACCCGAATTGGCCGAATGATCCGAATTTGGTATCGATTACTCTATAAATTCCAAAGTTATGGCCCTTTTATCGAAAATAGTTTTTATCGATTATCGGGCCCATTTTTCAAATGGAATCAGGGTATAAAAAAAAACATGGGTAATATGGGCACAGCCCATATGGTAACCATATGATATAGTACTTTGATCCTTAGAAAATTTGGTGCAACTATCGATAGTAAGCAATTTGAAGAGTGTGTGGATTTGAAATCGGATAGTTTTAAAAAACATGGAAAATATGAGCAAATCAATACAATTATATGATATATAGTGCTTCAATCCTTATGAAATTTGGTATATATAAAAAGACATTCTAAATATCTATGCAATTGCAATTAATTAGCTGGAAATCCAACTATACTTTATAGGGCAGCCACATAATATAGTGATACAATCTTGGAAAGTTATAAAAAAAATAAGGAATTTTATGTATGTATTAAACTTCAACACAATAGATTGATCTATTTGGGGAAATATAGGAAAACCCATGTTTTTGTTATATGGCTGTTATAGTAAGTAAAAATTGTTTACGAGTGTATGAAATTTCAACTCAATATCTGGAAAAAAACATGGAAGATTTGAGCAAAACCGACTTTCAATTGTATGACAGCTTTATGATATAGTGATTCGATCATTTTAAAATTTTGGAAAGTGTTAGAAAATATAGATTCTTAAGAGTTTGGCATGTTTTATATCAATAGCTTGAAAACCATAAGAAATATAAGCACATCTGACAGATACATGATATAGTGGTGTTATCCTTTTGAAATTTAATGTTGTTTCAGATCTAATGGAAACTCAAAAGAGTTTCAAATTTAAATACAATAAATTTGAAAGCATGACAAATATTGACAAATTGAAATTTTGGCTGTAAGGGGGATATATGATCTAATGGTTCAATCTTGGGGAAATTTGGCTTAGCGAAGGATTCTGAAGAAACTTAAGTATTTGTGGCATTTAAATGTTATAGCTTGAAAAATCTGGGGTATATGGGCGAAACCAACTTTTAGTTATATGACAGCTCTATGATATAGGGGTCCATTCTATTTTAAACTCGGTAAGCCCATTAGATAAAAAATAAACTTAGGATTGGAGGATATGTCGGTGCAATCAAATAGCTGGAAAACATAAAAGTTGGGGGCATAAACGATATTTAGTTATATGCCAGCTATATGATATAGTACTCCGATTCTGCTCAGCCTCCTTATAAAAGCCTCCACATACCAAGTTTCATTAGAATAGTTGAGAAACGGAGGTACTAATAGAGAGGGCTCTACGAGGCATTCTATGCCCGACAAACTTCTGTAGAAAAGCAATGCACTCTCTTCTTCCCCCAGAAGAGTATAAGAAAAACCGATGAAGCATCTTCTTCTGCCAACCCAAACGGTCGTTTGGTCAGTTTTTCCTTCCCCACCGCCGCCCCCTACATTTCCCCCCCGCGTTGGCCCGTTTGGTGCACAGTTTTTTTCCCCATTTTCCAAATGCGCCGCTAAACTGACAGATTTGGCCATAATAAAAAACGAAAAATCGCCCCAATGCGTTGTGTGTGCCGGGAAAAATAAGTTGCCAACTTTAATTTATTGTGACATAACGGTATAATCTGACATAAATTATTGATAAGACGGGGAGACCATAAAAGTACAAGACAGTTGGCTTAAACCAACAACAACAACAACAACAACACCAGCAACAACTTCTACTCCAACAACTCCAAGAATAGGCGACGCCACGCTGCTCTTTCGGCCCAACAATCGATCAAAATGCCCGGAAAATTGGGAAAAACTGGGAAAATTTTGAGGAAAATTTGTAAGGGAAAGCAAGAAGTATTCGTAGGACACTATAAATCACTATAATATGCATGAACAGGTCTATAGATACTTTTGTATCTGAAGCTTAATGTATAGCGCAGGGAAAGGATAGACTAAAAGATCGACAGACAGATATATAGACAAACAAATAGACAGACTTAAGAACAGACATATAGACAGACAGATAGACTAGGCTATAGAAATCACTATAATGTGCAAGGAAAGGTCTATAGATACTTTTGTATCTGAAGCTTAATGTACAGAGCAGGCGGAGGATAGACTAAAAGATCGACAGACAGATATATAGACAAACAGATAGACAGACTTAAGAACAGACATATAGACAGACAGATAGACTAGGCTATAGAAATCACCATAATGTGCAAGGAAAGGTCTATAGATACTTTTGTATCTATCAAGGGATAGACTAAAAGATCAACAGTCAGATACATAGACAAACAGATAGACATACTTAAGGACAGACAAATAGACTAGGCTATAGATGCTGTTCAAGAATTAGAATCAATTTACCCTATCTTATTTCTAATAATATTATCTATATCTGTATTATCTGTATATAGTATTTAATTAATAAGGTTTGTGTGGAAATTTTTGTTCGAATCACTTGTATGTGTCTGTAGAGCTCGGAAACTCTTAAGATTTCTAAAAAATGTCTAAGTCTATAGTAAAGTCCCTGGAGTACCATTGAAAAACTTCCCTTCAAAGATAATACACGGATTAAGCGACCCTCTAACTTTTGGAGAGCATTCTTTTAGTACAATTTGTACTTCCCTTCAAAATAGGCCTCAGTTTTAGGGATCAACTCTTCATTCGAGGAAAATTTCTTCCCATCGAGCAATCTTTTGAGATTTAAGAACATTAAATAGTCGCTGGGGCCAGATCTGGGAATATGGTGGGTGCGGGAGCAATTCGAAATCGAATTCGTAGGGTTTGCTTTCATTTTCACTGACTTTCTATTTCGTTAAATGCGCCCGTTTTTCGGGGAATTCATCCTTTATTGGTCCTTCCTTTTTCAAGAGAGTCAATGAAAATTATCCCATGCGCATTCCAAAATATAGACGCCATAACCTTGCTAGCGACTGTTACGGATGACTGCCGATTGGACTTCGGAGTGAAATTCAATATTTACACAAAAACTTGGGTTTATGACGCTTGATCATCTCCGAAAACTGCTCCAAATCATGAACTTCTCGTTATTTTTGGTCAAAAGTAAGTTCGCGCGGCACCCACATTGCATAGAGCTTTCCTATACCCAAAATATTCGTCTAAACGGAGCACTCCTTAATCTATTCCTTAATGGTAGACTTTCCAGGTTCAGTTTCCAGAAACTCGTCATCAAGCCATATATTTTTTACCTCCAATAGGAAATATTTGTTCATGAAATTTCATTCAATCCATTTGGGTGGATTTCAAGTCCTGCGCCACAACCTAGTTTTTCTAGGAGGGTCATGCCTATTGACATGAGCGGGACTCGAACCCACGCCTCTTGGGGACAGCGAGGCCCCATAACAATAATCACTATACTGAAAATGCTGTAAGTCATAAACTAATGATCAGTTGATCCTAATGATTCTCCTAGAAGAAACTAGGTTATAAGGGAAGCGGAAATAATGACAAATAGTGTTTCAGGCTGTGTTATAATAATGATTCAACAGCTGTCAAATTTCGCGTCTTTTTAGAGGTTAGAAAGAGATAAAAATCATATGCATTTAGATCTCGCAGCTCTATGTATGTGTCAGATCGGGTGTAGATTTCCGAACTAGTCTATATTCATAGCTTCAGAGTTTTTCTCTAGAAGAAGAAAATTTCCCATGTATTTCAAATAAATTGCGCCTGCAATTGTTATGATCATTCGATCATTCGAGCATTTGATCATTTGATCATTTGATGGTCATGCCACAACTCGAATGATTGATTATGATTTGTTGAGTTGTTGTGGCAACTCTCTATAGATCATATGTCTGTTGCAGTGGGGGCATGGGGTCTTAGAGGGGAGTCCGAGGAGTTAGGGGAGTCAGGGGGATCCATAATATGATATTTATGCTTATTAAGCCTATTGGCACGTTCGAATTGCATGGCTCATCTTTGAGTTGTGGACAGGGTATAAGTGCAACAACAACAACAACGACAACAACAACAACAACTGCAACAACGATCCCAGGCTGCTTATAAATCATGTGTCTAACAACAACAACAACAACAACTACCAGGCCTAGCCTAGAGTAGCCTAGCCTAGGCAATCCAAGCCTGGCCTGAAGTCCCGGCTAACTGGCAAACTGGCAACTTGCAACTTGCAACTTGCAACGAGTTGCTCTGTGGCAAAGTATCTTTTGGATCTATTATTTGACTTTTATGTGCGCATAAATGCGGCGATATGACGACGACTGCAACAACAACAACAACAACAGCAACAACAAAAAGATACAAAAACAAAAACAAAAAGTCAGACTAAGGAGGTTTTTCTGATACCCTAAAACCATTTGAAAAATGTTAAAGAAGGGTATGTTGATTTTGTGGCAATGTACGTAACAGACAACAGTAAGCCAGGCAGCGCTCATAGAGTATATATGAGTCTATTTAGTCCTGTATATGCTGATCAGCCAGTTACGTCTATATCATTATTATTATTATTATTATATGGCCGTAACAACCCTTTCGGGTCAAAACTTGAAGTTCTATTTTCCTCTATTTCTATTTCCTTCACTGAAGAACTTTTTTTACTTTTTACAACCTAGTTTTTCTGGGAGGGTCAGGAGCGGGACTCGAACTCGCACCTCTTGTTTGGCGGGACAGTGCGCTATCCACTGGACCACCGAGGCCCCACGTCTATATCATACGCACTTTAATTTTGTCTATCCAAAATTTGCATACCACCCTCCATTTCTTTGGCAATTCTTAAAAATGTTCCTCCAAAAAATATCCACAACTTTTACATTTATAAAGCGATTGCTAGTAAAATTGGTATATAGCATTATGTATATAAAATATATCATAATGTTTTGCAAAGTATTTAATACAGTCTACCATTTCTCAGGAAAGGCACAATATATATAACAACCACATTTTTGATGCTAGAGTTCTGAAACTTAGTACTTAGATGCAAATAGATACTATACACAAATTGGCTACAAATATTTGTTTTTATCCTAATATAATGCTTCGAATTTGGAATAATTCTTTCTTAATTCTACAATTTTTAATATAATAATTTGAGCTTATCAATAGAAATTTATGACAACATCTCAAAGCTATACAGAAAATTTTAGAAATATTAGTTGAAAAACACAGGAGTTATATGAGGTAGATGTTGCCTAAAACGGGCCAAAAGAGTAAAATATGAATAAGATCATCTAGAAACTAAGCTACAATCAAGCTGGAATCACACAAAATGACGTGAAAATTCGAAAAGATTAGACACCAACTGATAGTTGTCAAATTTTAAAGCTATACTATAGCTATATACACAATAGTTATATGATCTACTATTGAGCTAAAATTATATATGTGATCTGGCAGTTAAGCTATATATAATAGATAGAGATACGTAACTGGTCAAGTAGGGTTGCATAGTTGATGCACAAAGTGTTTCTTAACTCTCTGATATCATAGCACCTTCCATTGTTAATAAAAAACACCAATAACTGCTGCAATTTTAAGATTTTTACTTTGATTTTCAAGACAAATATTTGAAAATCTATTCTGAACTTATACTGAAAGTTTCAGAGCAATTGGCTAATATATACAGAAGTTAGGCACTGAAGAATTTGCAGATGCACCAGATGCAGATGAGCTTAAATGGTGAAAGGTGATAACAGCTAAACTCTAAAAGGTAGAGATAGAATTCCACATGAAGTTTTGATATCCCGCCACCTTCCGCTGTAAATAAAAAACACTAATAACTGCTGCAATTTTAAGATTTTTCATTTGATTTTCAATATACATATACTCGAATGTGTTCTTAGCTAACAGTGAAAGTTTCAGAGCAATTCGTTAATATATACAGAAGTTAGGCACTGAACAATTTGCAGATGCACCAGATACAGATGAGCTAAGATGGTCAAAGGTGAAAAATGATAAAGGTCATCTAAACAGCTAAACTCTAAAAGGTAGAGACAGAAGGTTTGATGTTCCGCCACCTTTCGCTGTAAATAAAAAACTCTAACAACTGCTGCAATTTTGAGATTCTTAATTTGATTTTCAATATACATATTCTGGAATGTGTTCTTGGCTTACACTGAAAATTTCAGAGCAATTGGTTAATATATACTGAAGTTAGGCACGGAAAAACTTGCAGATGCATCCGTTCAGCGCAAACTGCGTAACTTGGGGGGTATCTTACAGTCGCGCACGCTCAACCACAGTACTCTATCTTGTTTTTTTGCCGCTTGCTGCAGCCAGTTTCGACCGCCAGGCTTGGACGAGTTTTCGCAGCGCGCGTTGCACGAACCGAATTGCCGTAGTGCAACTGCAACTGCAACTGGATACGGGCAACTGGAACCAGTCAACGTTTTGCGGCAAAGTCGTCTCTCTCCCTCTCTCTCTCTCTCTCTGTCTCTCTCCCTCTCTCTCTCTCTCTCTCTGTCTCTCTCTCTCTCTCGACTGCTTATTGCACTTTCATGTTAATTAACAAGAAATTTTTATCAGCCGCCGATTATGCGCCACATGCAACACACACCGACTCCGCTCTCTGCCACGCCCCTCCCCACTTAAGGAGGCCCAAGTTCAGGCCGCCTTTCCAGTGATAAGTTGGATCGGGACAACAAATTGTTGGCCCCATCAATTTGATGTATCTTAACAACTGATAAAAGTCGCCAATTGGCCTAGGAATTTTATCTGAAAATTTGTAGCATCCACAGAGCAAGACCCATAAATCGAATGCCTCTCTCTTCTCCCTCTCTTTCGCACTCTCCACTTCTCTAGTTTCTTAAGATTTATCACTCGATTTTGTCAGTTGGATTGATTTCAGTTGTAATCGCTGGAAAAAAGATTTGCAGCTGGGAAATGTTTGTGGTTGTGGTCGAAGACTAGAGATGACATCGTGCCTTGATAATATATCGTGCTTCATTTTATAACCTGCTAAGGGGCCTTATAAGTGTCCCTAGTTTAGATTTTCACATTTTTTTTTTTTTTTGAAATTTAAGATCGACTTCCTTTATCTAGCCCAAAGATTAATCGGGTTAAAGTCCGTGTCGTGCCTAGATATATATCGTGCTTAATTTGTTTATCCATCTCCAGTTTATAGTCTGTATATCAATATCTTTTAATGGTTTTCTTTTTCTGTAATTTAAGATTAACTTATCATACCTAGATTAATCGATTATTGATTATAGCCACTGTTGTGCCTCGAAAATATATCGTGCATCATTTTATTACCTGCTAAGGGGACTAGAATATCTTATTTATTGCATAGTTTCTTGATATTTAAGATTATCTTCTTATGTTTAGCTCAATGATTAATCGATATATTACGTGCTTCATCCCTAGTTTATAGTTAGTATCTCAATCATCAGCTTGTAATGGCTTAAGATTAACTTATTACTTCTAAATTAAGATTAACTTTTTATATCTAGTTCAAAGATTAATCGATTATTAAAGATAAGCCCTGTCGTGCCACGATATATTGTCTCATATGATACAATATGATAAAGTGCGGCGATCCTTTTGGAATTGGGTGAGCTCTTTGATATTGAAGAAACTTAAGAGTGCATGTAATTTTAATCATATATCAAGAAAAACATAGGAAATATGGACAACATGCGCCGATCATTTTGAAATTTGGTAGATCACTAGATTAGGTAGAAACTGAAAAGCGTATATACTTTTAATCGAAAAGATTGAAAAATATGGAAGTAATGGCCATAGTTATATGATATAGTGATCCGAAACTTTTGAAATTTTGTGGATCCATAGACAACAAAGATGCTGTGGGATAAGAGAACTTTCAAACGAATAGCTTGCAAAACATGGGCAATTCGTACAAAACCGATTTTGAGTTATATGTCAGCTATATAGCAGTCCGATCTAGCTGGTTTCGACGGATGTGCAGTGTCTTTAGGCTATATGCCAAGTTTCATTACGATAGCTCTGGTAAAAACAAATCTATGTATCTACGGACAAACAGACGGACTTAATAGTACGATATCTTTATTCCTATTGAATCTAACTTTGGGGTCTAGACGCTTCCTATATACTATTTGCTTCGAAAAATCTAGAAATAATTTCGCGGAAACCGAAAAATTTTCCTTGAAATTTTTCTTTCTACTGAAAGCTGCTCAATAGTTAAGTTACAGGGTATTTTATAGCACATCAAACTTTTTTCAACTAACTACCCCATGAAATTTCCATATATTATTAACAAAGTTTGTCTCTTTTTTCGATATATTTTCAGGTATGTTGCAAATCGGTTGCATTTAAGGTGCGCTCTTCTCAGGCTTTAGGCTAGAACAAAAGACTTAAGCAAAGAACTTGCCGCTGCCGCTGAGCTTTGATTACCGTTAAAAGCTTTCGCGTAGCTTTCTGCCAGGCGTCAGAGCATGGCGCTTTTTCCCTCCTCGTCGCGTCCGCGCACGCTCATGGAGCAGCTGCTGGCGCGTAAAATCGAAGCAGCCGCTGCGTCTGCTGGCAGCGGCGGTGGCAACGGTGCGGCAACAGCTTCCGGTTCTGCTGGCGTCGACGTCGGCGTTGCCGGTGCCGCAGCCGTCGCAATGCTGCCGCAAACAGCTGGCCCAGTTGCCGGCCCGCTGTCTGTTGGCAGCGGCATTGGCGTTGGCGTCGGCGTCGGCATCGGCAGCGCTGCCGCTATCGTCAGCCGACTGCGACGCACCGATTCGCTGGACTCGACGAGCAGCCTCGGCTCATTGGCGTTCGGCGAGGACGTCTGCCGCTGCGACGACTGCCTTCTGGGCATCGTCGATCTCTATGTGGTCAGCGCAGCGGAGGCGGCCAAAAAGAAGGTAGGTACCCCCCTCTCCCCACTCCCCTCTCCACACCAGCACCGTCCTCGACCATTGCTCGAACCACTCTTTTGCTTAGCTTAGCCAAGACACAAACCACGCAGTGCGTGTCTGGAATTACAGAGCACGCGCAGTTTCACTGTGTCGAAATTGCACTGCGCTACAAGATTTTTGAATTTCTTTTGTGTAAAACTTAATTTAGCGTTTAAGTTCATTGTTTTTATAACCTGATCCCAAGTGAAAATTGGTATGAAGGGTATAATAAGCTTGTGTATGTCACAGGCAGGATGTGAGAAGGATATTTTCGATAAAATGACTATAACTTTGGCATCAATAGAGCTATCGCCTCCAAATTTGGTATATACGGTCATAATTAGAAACTGCAGAATGGGATTTCCCAAAATTTTGATATACCCCTCCATTTTCCCGGAAAGTGACGAAATGTGTGTAGCAGCTACAAATTTTATGCAAGAGTCATGAAATTCGGTATGTGGGTGCCCATAGATACTATCCAGAAAGTGGCATCCAAAATTTTTTCGCTCCTATTTTGGTCCCCCCAAATTAGATAAGTGCTTATCATTTGTACAATCCTTATCATAATAGTTCAAATTGGGCAATGCATATAAATGGCAATAACATTAACCAATATTGAAAGAACGATCGAATCATAAACAACGAAGTTATAAGACTCAGAAGTGGCCGAATCGATAAATTTGTTTTTCGATAAAATGGCCATACCTTTTGCAAGTGCTTTTATATTGTGCTATCGACCTCTAATTATATATATTTGGTCATGACTGGAAACTGCAAAATGAAATCTTGATACATCCTCAGCAGTAACAATTTTTATGCTAGAGGGATGAACTTTTGCATGCTGTTGCACGTAGACCCTATGTAGAAAGTGGCAAGTGGTCATCCTTTAAAACCAAGTTTATATAAATTTGATTATATCATCAAACTATCCAGAAAATTTCATAACGATCGGTTCATAAACACCGAAGTTATAAGACCTAGAAATTGACGCAAACGGGATGAAAAGATGAAAATTGGACTGGCGTCAAAACTGTTATAGCTATAGATACGTAATTTGATATGTAGATGCACATGGATAATATACGTCGCCGACGTCCCTTATTCCCCTTATATACTCCCATCGAAACGTGGGTTGTTCCCTTGTCTCCCCTCGGTGTACGCCCCTGCATATCGCATTTACGTTCGAATGTCTCTAGCTCTCCGAATAAATAAAATGAAAACGTTATTACGTTTTATTTGAATGAAGCGTAAACATTCCATACGAACAAAGCTCACATACTAAATTTATTGTTTTCAGCATTTTAATGGATTTATTTTTATTGAGTTTTTTTACTGGAGATTTGTGCCGAAATTTGCGTATATATATAATATTGTTATTAAAATATTATTGAATTTTGGAGCTGATCACAATGAAAAGTTCAAAGAAAGAAATTTTTTAAATTCCTCAGAATATATATAGGGTATTTTATATGTTTTATAACTTAACAGAACTTATAGAGTATATGAACATATAGCAGAACACATATATAGAACACAGTTTTAATAGCCGATCTGGTGCTCTTTGTTCCAGCAGTCTGTGCATATCGTATAATAGCATCTTTTAATAGTTGTACAGGGTATACGTAATTCGTATGTATTTTAGCGGTATTTTTTATATCCAAAAAGTTATTTCTTCTTCAACAGTTTCAGCTTTGGCATGTCTATTGTATATTTACAGGGTATACTTGTCCCTTTCCACAATCTTAAAGTATCTTTAGTAATTTTTACCACATCCCAAAGCTGTTCACACTATTTTTTCTAACTTCACCACACCTTTTGTTCGTTTTGATGGGTATCTAAATTTTGTCATTAGATTTCTTAAGCCAGCAAATTTATCATATTAGAGGGTATGTAAGCTTTCCCGTTAAAATTTTGTTCAGCTTCCGATTAGCTTTCTCCCGCTGCTCCATCATATATTACCGTTTATTAGATAGGGTAGAGGGTATCTATAGGGTATCTATGAGCCTTTCCAAAAGCTTATGTCTTCACTCCAATTTTTGAAACGTTATACTAAACTTTTGGGTATCTAAATTTCATCATGAGCATTATATGGATGCATATTTTTGATTAAAAGCTCAGATTCATCATGCTATATCTTCATATATAATAAATTTTACTGGGTATACAATTGCCTCTACTAGGTTAGTTCTAAAACAAAAGTATACTTCTTATGTAAAAGTTCAGCTACTCTTATATATTTTATAGGGTATCTATGCGCCTTTTTAAAAACACAAATGCTTACTCCACTTTTGATAAGTTTTTGCAAAAGGGTATCTAAATTTCATCATTAACATTTTATCCCTTTGTTATACAGGGTATACAAAGCCCTCTCAGAATTTATCGAAATTTATATCTTCTGTTGTCAAAGTTCAGCATGATAATGCTGTTTCTTCATGCATAAATTTTGTAGGGTATACATGGTGTGTAGGTTTAATATAGACTTGGACAGGGTATAAAAGTGACCACCCTGCAGCACAGTGTTGTTTTATGTATTTAATCAGAGCGTGTAAAAGCTTGCAGGTGGTTTGAGACTTGACTACATCGGCAGAGCTTTACGCTTAAAGTTTGCAAGCAGCGCTGCGCGCACAGCAACTGCGCAACAGCAACGGCAACAGCGACGACGTCAGCGTCAGAGTCAGCCGTGAGATAACAGCGGCAGCGACGACGATAACAGCACGGCGAATTCTGCCGCAGAGTCAGCTGCGACTCAAGCTTGGCGCAGTGGAATCGTTGGACTGTTGGACCGGTCCGAAAGCTGCCGTTGGCGCTGTGATTGACGTCACAAGCGCTTTTTGATGTACGCCCCGACGCCCCGACGGCGTTGACGCGCATGGCCTTACCTGCGCCGGCAGAGAGAGAGCCGCAGAGAGAGAGAGCGCGCGAGAGAGCGAGCGCAGCGAAATGAGAGCAACAGCTGTTGAGCACAGGAAGAGCTCATGCGTAAAGCTGGAGGTTTTTAGGGAAAGTACTGAAAATTGAAAACCTTTTTAAAGCCAGGAAAGGGTATTACGCCCGAAAGTACCCATGGCGTCTGAGTCAAGCCCAAAGTCCAGGCGAAAGCGGAAGTTGCAAGTGATTTACGGCAAATTCATGAGAATCTCGGAAGACGCACCCCCCATGCACCGCGGGGGGCACACAGTCTTCACGTGACGTCAGTAAGTAGTTCCCGCTTATGCAGGTTGTTTAAGATCAGCGATAAGAACTGGTCTATATGTCTCAGAATTTGCTGGAATGTTGCGAATATTTTCAAACTTTGGAAAAAGAATCTAAATATTTCAAAGTCTTAACTTTATTTCATATAACTTTTAGTTTTCTAATGGAATTATTGGGAAATTTCGGGTATATATTTCTAGTTTTTATACAACTACAAAACCAATTTCAATGTGGCATATGGATTCCATATGCGCTGAGAATGGGCACTACATTTCTCTGTTTTTATACCTTGATCGCATTTTAGACATAGGAAAGTAAATGAATCGTTTTAGCAAATCATTTGGAGAACCAACTAAACCACTAGAACCAAATGAACGTCCCTTTCCGAAACTTCATTCTGCAGTTTCTAATCACGACCCGATTTACCGAATTTGGTGTCGATTGCTTTATAGTTGCCAAAGTTGTGGCCATTTTATCGAAAATCGTTAATCGACTATCGGGCGAAGTGGGCGTGGCATCTGAAATTTAAAAAAAATTGCAATTCGTTTGCTAAACACGGATCTTCATGACATGTTCGAGGTCTGTAGTTTGTAGTTTCCGAGATTCCAGACGTTCATCTGTTCATCTGCCTGTCCATCTTTGGGTCCATCAAACTTTCAGTCGGAAAACTGTCAGTGACAATTTCTATAGTCGTTTATCACTAGCATATTTCCCACTTCCATCGGTGGGGCCTTGGTAGTGCAGTGGCTAGCCGGCTGCTGTGCATACCGAGAGGTCGTGGGTTCGAGCCCCACTCATGTCGGGAGTGCATGACCTGATGTATTTTTTTTTTTAAATTCAAACTTTTATAGTTGTGGTTGCATAAGCCGTAAAAAGTGCTATCTTCCAGGATATATATCCTATGTTCTACATATTACATCATACATCCTATCTTATAACTCATTTTCTATCTTATAACTCCTTTTCTATCTCCAGTCTCCAGTGGCCTGACTTCTATATCCCATATCCTATATTCGATTGCTCTCTAAATGAGAAAGTTATGGTCATTTTATCGAAAATCGATGTTATCGATTATCGCGAAAAGGGGGCGTGGCATCCGAAATTTGAAACAAAGTCGTATTGCGTATGCTATACATGAATCTTCATATCAAGTTTGAAGTCTGTTGCTTTGGTAGTTTCCGAAATCTTTGTTGTGATCTTTTGTTTTCTGTTATCAAAATTCCAATTCCCAAAATCTATATACCGTAAAATTTGTCCAGTAGCCATATATATAGAAATTTTTACCTAGTCATCGATTATTATGCGGAACAACAACTTAGGGAATTGTCTCTATTTATAAGTCCAACTAACATTTTTTTGATTTATTTTAAGCTTTGAAATTGTTTAAATTTATATATAATAAAATGTATATATATAGTCAGTGATAGGAAACAATCGTGGCAACCGATACGCCCTTATCAATAGCTTGTCTCTGGCGCAAGAGCCAGCCGCCATTTGCATTCTCATGCGCCAGATAGAGGTGGAGAACTATCGATAGTGGGCGCCATCGATATTCGACGATAGTAAATTTTGAACCATTGATAGTCGGCGATACTATCGATATTTTCTTCCTTGAGTCGGGTTCGCCTCTCCGAAACGATTTGGCTCGCCTTGCTGAAGGTTCTTTGCGATTCTACGGACGGCGCGGGAATGCAGAGATTGCAAAAG
This sequence comes from Phorticella flavipennis, assembly GCA_037040045.1. NCBI lineage: Eukaryota > Metazoa > Arthropoda > Insecta > Diptera > Drosophilidae > Phorticella > Phorticella flavipennis. The sequence continues at coordinate 140,055 of JBANCY010000005.1, forward strand.
AGGCTTTTTATTGAAGGAAAGTCAGTTTGATTCACCCGATATAAATGTAATATATTTACTTATATAGAACCTATAATTCGTTTTTTCGACATACCTGGATGGATATCCATAACAGAGGTTCGATATCTTGACTGGCAATTGCCCTCTTTAGATATTACCTTTTAGTTAAAATTGCAACTACGCCAACTATCGATGACACCATCGATAGTTGTTAGGCCACTATCGAACGTGTCGGCTGCTATCGATGTTGGCTCGATAGTGGCCAAACATCGGAAGTAGAGGTGGAGAACAACCGATGGCACTATCGACACTATCAATGGTTCAAAATTTGCTATCGTCAACTATCGATACATCTAATCGATAGTGTCGATAGTGCCCATCGATTGTTTTGCCACCTCTAGCGCCAGAGCTTCAGAGCCTCTTCAGCTAATCCTTTAGCGCTCTCTTTCGCTCTCTCTCTCTCTCTCTGACGCTCTCTGGCAGGCACACTCTCACTTTCTCCTGTGCTCAGCAAGCGCGGCTTGGCGCTCTCTGCCGCTGTCGCTGCCGCCGCCCCGTGTGTGACAACGTCATTGAATGAGCTTTGCCCGGCGCAGTGGAAGCTTCCAATGTGTGTGTGTGTGTGTGTGTGTGGCGCTTGCCCTTCCACCTACTTAACACCAACAGAGCGTCTGCTTTCTCAGCGCTCTCTCTCTCTGCCTGGCTCTCTGTCTGTCTGTCGGCGTCTGTTATCAGTTTACAGTCCAATTGTAGTTAGGACTCCAAATATGCTGACTGCGACTGCAGCGCCGCTTACGTCGGCGTCGCTGCCTGCTCATCGTTTTGCGCACAGACGTCGCTGACGTCGTCGCCGCCGCCGCTGCCGCCAGCTGTGGGCTGCGCGTCGCTGTGTGTCTCTGCCCAAAAGGCCAGACCAGTTGAGCTTTCGCAGCGATCGCGTGCGGCTGGAGCTCTGTTCGCTGTCTTCGTTCGACGCGCTGTTAACGTGTTTTCCTCTTCTTCTTCTTCGCTATTTCTTGCTCGTTTTTGCGTTGTTTGTTTTACTTTTCACTTTGTTATTGTTATTGTTGTTTGTTGTTATTGTTGTCAATGCAGCCAAACTAACTGTAAACACTACAAAAGCAACAACAAACACAACGACAACAATTAACATTAAAGCGCTGCCACTGCGCCGCTGCTGCCACTGCCTCTGCCGCTGCTGCTGCTGTTGCTGTTGCTGTTGCTGCTGTTCCAAAAATTCCAAAAAGTTGAAGAAAAAAAAAACATATTTAATTAAATTTCGCTGCGACTCGCGTTTTTTTCTCATTATTTTATATTTTTTTGAAGTGTGTTTGTGTACGTTAAGTGTGTGCTTAAGCAACCAGCACGAAGAACACCCCGCGCTGCGGCACACCGAACACTCGATACCCTTGGCACACGAATCGGTTGATAATGCTTGAGATTAGCTCGAAAATATTTCGTAATTTCATATAGCATTTGCTTGCGACTAAAACCAAGTTAAAGTCCATTAAAAAGCTTTCAAAACTTTGGGACAAAAGAAAAACCTGACATTATAGGGTATTCTTAGTAAAAATTTGTAGAATTGACTGATTACTGGAGCTTATTGAACTCTCTTTCTCTACCTATATATATACATTTTATATTTTGTATATATAGCTCGCAGATCTTTGAACTTTTTCAGATATTAAACAGCTTATAAGCTTTACTTTTGTTGAGAAACAAGCTTAGGTATTATTTTTATGCCCTGAAATTGCATTCTTTAAGATTATGTTCTGAATCCGAAAATTTGCTTCAAGACGATACCCCTGGGTACCTTAAGGTCCATTTGAGTTCCTGTTATAACATAGAAAATCTAGTTCTTTTTTAAAATAACCAAAAAATACTGTAGCAATTACGAACCTATTTATAGGATTATTTAAGGGTTATCATATTGAAATTTGGCATCATTTTGTACGGGGCAGTTGTATATTTATAGGGTTTTTAAATTTTACTATATTAACTATTGATTCACCAAATTTCAAGACGTTTCTTCCATGATTACTTAGAATATGTTCCATAAAACTATAGTGTTCCTCTTCGGGTTTCTCTTGGACTGTCTAGGTTTTGGTTCCACCCATTTTCAATAGGAACGGTTTAATGACATTGAATATTATTGCTATAGCTTATCGAAATTCACATAAGGGTAGTCGTCGCCGAACAGTCTCGAATATCATTTTAAGGGCTTATGATGTTTTTTTTAGATCTTCAATAGGAACGATTTTTAGACATGAAATTATGCATAATTAGTAGAGTTTATCGAATCAGACCGGTCCAGTTGGGACCAGGGGCCTAGTATAAGTAGCTGTTGTGAAACCTTAGGGATGACTTGAATTTGGCTAATACAAGACATTCAGGATCTTGTAAAGGCCCTAAAATATAAATAGAAACCGGTCTCTGGCGTAGGATTTAAAATCCACCCGCATAAAACAATCTTTAGTGAGGAAAGCAGAGAGAAAGACAAATAGTGTTTCAGGCTGTGACCCGATAGGGAGGTTTTTATCTCGAAATCTTTAAGTCTTTATCTTTAAAATCTTTAAAAAGAATATGGAATCTTCTACTAGGCATAGCTAAATCTTTCTCATTTCTTTCACATTAATTTGTATACCCTGATACCAATTAGGAAATTGTTTTGGCAGTAGAAATCGGGACAGACCCCATAAGATATAAATATTCTTGATCAAAATCAATAGTTGCTCCGATTTTGGAGAATACAAGAGCAAGAGACAACATGAAGATTGCATCCGCAGATCAAGTTTGGATGGCAATAACTTTTGCATTTATAGAGCTATCAGTTCCAAATTTGGTTTCCCCATTTCCCAAAATTTGTATACAGCCTTTCATTTTCCCAGAAAGTTATTGATTGTGTATAACAGCTACAATTTTTATGCTAAAATTATGAAATTTAGTATGTGGGTGCCCAAAAAGACTATACAGAAATTGACATCCAAAATTTTTTCAGGCGCCTAAAAAAAACGTACGAATTCGTAACATAATGTTGCCAGTTTTGTACAATATATTTATGACTTTAAGTCTGATAAGTAGAGAAGTTTGATTTTACCGCCGTTACATGTGGCACGTCAGGTCTGTCATAGCCACATTGTTAGGGTATCAGTTAAAACAAAAACAACAACTACATAAATATGACTTGTTTAACATGAAAGCTCGTTGACAATACTTGTTGCTGTTGCTTCAGCTTCTTCTTCTTCCTCTTCCCCTTCCCCTTCTTCTTCTTCTTCCCCTTCTTCCTCTTCTTCTTCTCCCTCTTCTTGCCCAACAATTGCTGCAAGTTGTAAAGCAGCTGCCGTTGTTGTTGCTGTTGTAATTGTTGTTTTTGTTGTAAAAAGTGTTAATTGAAGCACGCGCCAAAAAGGGCAGAGTGGGCGTTGTGCAGTGGGGAGATGCGAGGGAGGGGAGGGGAGGGTGATGGGAGTAGCGGAGGAGGGGAGTAGGGGGCGGGGGGGATCGGAGGTGCCAGTTTAATCAGATCAGATCAGACGTCAATGAAGAAAATGCGTGTTTAACGCGAAGCTCAACAGACAAACGTTCGATACAGGGTGTTCCATTAAGGGGGAGAATGGGATTAATTCGTGTGAAAAAGGTCACATTTTGGATTGTATGAAATGTAGTTCAAAATATTTTTTAAATTAAAATCTTTTTGTGAATTTTTATGAAGAAATACTGAAAAATACAAGAAATTTATTGTATATTTTGGTTTGCAGAAATTTTGAAAAAATTTTCTGGAGGATTTTTGAAGAATACAGCAATAATTCTGATGGGTTTCGACCCTTAGCACTCAGTGCTGAATCATCTGAATTAAAAAAATCAATATTATATCTTTAGATAAGCACTTTGCCCAGATAAAACTAAAGAGGTTTTTCCAAATTTCTATTTTTCACTTATTGGTAACCTTTTGAAAGGAAAATTGCGAGTTTTTCCGAGAAAAATTGATATTTTAATGAAAAATATAGAAAAAATTATCTTTTTATTCTATAAATTATTATATAGAAATAGTATTCAAAATTTTAAACCATCGGTGTAGAAGTTGTGAGGTTATGAGTGTCATCGGCTTTGGATTAAATTACTTTGATTTGGAATAAAACGCAATAGTTACGGAATTTCAAATAATTTCACTTCATTCAAAAAGGCACAAAATAGAGTTAGGATTGGAAAAACTATTTCCCGATTATATGCAGCGCGACAATTCGCAGCTATCTCAGATATCTCACTCTCTCGGCTATATTTTTGATAACATTTTGCCATATAGTCTCCAATCAACCGTTCTAATTGCGTGTTTCAGGGTTGAAGTTCTTTTTGGATCATTGTACTTCGAATAACTCCACAGAGTCCAGCTTTTGGTAAAGCGATCTTAACGTTTTTTTACCAATGACTTGCAATTTTCGTTCTGAAATCGGACAATTCTCACTTCGTATAGCCAACTATAGCTGAAATTCTTATATATTTCATCGTTCGAGTCCCTCTACGGGTCATTGTGCTTGGTATAACCCCACTGACCCTAGCCTTTGGTAAAGCGATCTTAACGTTTTTATTAATTGATTTCCAACAATTCTTCCTTCATATAGCCAATCATAGTTAAAATCATAATGTATTTGTGTGTTTTAAGGTTCGAATCCTCCAAGGAACATTGTCCCTTGCATAGCTCCACAGACCCCAGTTTCAGTAAAGCGTTCTTAACATGTTCACTTGAAACTTAAGATCCGAAATTGGACAACTCATCCTTTTTATAGAGATCCAGAGCTAAGATCCTAAATTATTACCATGATGATAATCCAAAATATGTCGCCAAAGAATTGATAGTGAAGTATAACTTGTTCCACTTGGAACCCCCTATATATATGTGCGTCTCTTTCGCACTTACGCACGCGAGCACGCACACACAGGTTGTGAATTATATAAGAAAATGTCGCCATGTTTTATTAAACAATTTCATTTTGCATACAATTTGGCAATTGACGCTCATTTAGCTAGATATATATATATACATATATATGTATATATATATCAAGCTGTTTCCAAAATGGCAAATCCCCCTTCCCCCCGGCTGGGACTTCCAACTTAATTGGCATCAATCGTTCAATACACATCCGCTGTGTGGCAACCTCTCGAACCACCCGAACCACCCGAACCACTCGAACTACCCAACCACCCACAACACCCAATTCGCCCTCAATGACGATCAATGTGCCCTCCACTTGCCACCTCGCTACACACACACACACACGCACACACTTGCCACCCCAACACCCCCCTGGGCCCCCTGCCACCTTTTAAGGTGGGGGGGGGGGGCACATTTTGTGCGTCAATAGCGATCGCCCGACGCAACCGAAATAGACGAAAAAAATAAAATTAAGTGTTTACTTTATTAATTTTAAGCTTTCGGCAGTTAAGAAACACTCATACACACACACACACAGCTGTAGCCACAGCTGAACTTGACTAAAACGTACCCCTGGCCCTGCCATATAACTAAAAGCTAAATTTGCTCCTATTTTCCATATCTTTCAAGCTAATGCATTGAAATTTGACATAAACTTATATTTCTTCCTCATCTATCTTTCCACCAAATTTCACAAAGATCGTACTACTATATCATACAGTTAACATATAAATAAAAGTCGATTTTGCTCATACTTCAGAAGTTTTTCAAGCTAATGCATTAAAATTTGACACATACTTTTGTTTCTTCATCATCTAACTTTTCACTAAATTTAAAATAGATCGTACTACCATATCATAGAGTTGACATATAAATAAAACTCGATTTTGCTCATACTTCAGAAGTTTTTAAAGCCAATAGATTAAAAATTGACAAACACTACTCTATTATCTATGTCTAATCGAAATTTGAAAAAGATCACTTTACTATATCATATAGTTTCCTTGTAATTCTTAGTATATTTAGTCCATATTTCCCAAGTTTTCCAAGCTTTTGCACTTAAGTTTTACATTAATTTGACAGAGATCACCAAGTTTCCTCCAAATTTAAAAAATATCGAACCACTATATCACACAATTGTCATACTTGTGTAACTGAAAGTCAGTTTTGCCCTTATTTCCCATATCTTTAAAACTTATAGATTGATATTTGGCACACACTTTTATTATTAGATGACCATACCAACCCCATCGGGTCATGGCCTGAAGCACTAATTATTTCTGCTTCCTTCACTGAAGAACTTTTTTTACGTGGGTGGATTTCAAATTCTACGGCATAACCTAGTTTTTCTAACGACATGAGTGGGTTTCGAAACGTCTTGTTTGACGGGAGAGTGCTGGCTTGCTGGTCCCCTTTGGCACACACTTACGATTCTTTCATATCTAAAGCACCCAGAGATCGTATTATAAGATGGTTCCACTATATCATATAGTTGACATACAATGGGAAATATGTTGTGCCCGTATTTCCCATGTCTTTTATGCTTTTGGGCTGAACTCTCCCGCACGTTAAAGTTTCCATGTTCTCTATGAGTATACCAAATTTTAAATTGATCGCACCATCTTATCATAGCTGGTATTTCCCATGTTTTTTAAGCTATAATCCTGAAATTAGGTATACACATACATTTCTATTTTAACTATTGATAAACCAAATTTAAAAAGAATTGGTCCATAAGCACGGAAGTTATGCATCATGCTCAAAATCAATGAAATTTCTTAATTCCTTATCTTATCAAAACTTTTGCAAATCGTTCAAATTGAGGTGTCTCGCACTTGTTAGGGGTAAAGATTATATTTTGACTTATCGATGTACCAATTTTCAAAACGATAGATCTATAAACCTGGATGTTATACATACATCGAAGATCATTCTTCTATTCTCCTATGGCTTCTATTGATATTAGGCTATGTCAAATGATGCTCTCAAGTACTTAAGGTAATGACCTAGTAAGGCTTAGTAGTTCGTATACCCTTTGTCTACAAGATTCTCTATATTATATATATGTTCACATCTTTGAGTTCCATAAAAATAGATAGACCGATTCAAAGATAGCCCAAAACATTTGCTAAACCAAAGATAGAACTTTGACACTTAATTTTATTCAAAATTTTTACCTTACCCTTTATTTTTTGATCTCTTTAATTTCTTACAAATTGAACCCCCTTTTCCCCCCTAGCGTTGTTCCACTGTATGTGCTGTTATTTCCATTTTTTTCCATTGTTATGCGTTGTGATTGCCGCACATTAAGCGCAGTTTGGCATATCTCGCTATAGTGTTAGACCCTGCCCAACCCGGCCTCCACAGCCCGCCATCCGTAGCTGGGGCAATATCTATAACCATATCTGAAACTATTTATATTTTGTATCTACTCGCAAATGGGCCTGTACGTAACTCTGTTACTGCTTCGATTTAGATAACAAAAATTGCAAATTTGTTTGTTTTTTTCGATGATATGAAATTGAGAGCATTACATAGGCCTAAAACAAAGAAGACTGCTAATTTGTGAACGAGTTCTAGAAAATTTGAGAGTATTTTAGGTCTATAGGCTTGTGTACCAAATTTGATGTCTATAGCTCTAATAATTGCTGAGTTATATGTTTTTACTTGATATGGTATGGGGAAAAAGAAATCCATTTTTGTTGTTTTAGAGTAGTTTTGATATGGCAAGAGCTTTGGAATGTGTTTATATGTTTATTTTGTTCCCTCCTTTGGATTTTTCGAACTCCCATAAAGGTTTGTAGCCTATTGTAGAAGCTATATATGGGCTATTCGGAGTTATCTTTTAAGGGGTAATATTTGCCTTCAACATATAATTGAAATGAAAATATTGGTTGTTTAAGGGAGTTTTATAGCTGTGATATTTGTAGTATTTTGTAGTATTTCAGGCAGTATGTGACCTGACGGTTACCATACAATGCCCTGGGGAATAAGTTAACCATTTTTTTATAGTCCAAGATTTGAGGGACCTTAAAATTAAACAGATTTAATAATAAATCTAGAAATGCTTTTCCACTACTCATTTCATTCCAAGTTAGTCACAAGCATTGCTTTATAAATCTTCTATACCATGTCGCATATAGCATATATATAGCTCTGATAAAGCTGTTAGATCTTATAAATGTAAGATAGTTTTGGGAAACTAATGACTAGTTATCCTGTCAAACTAACCACAATCGATAACAACTGTCGCCACTCGAAACAAGCCCAAGACCAGAGGAGCATGTGACGCAGTTGTTGGAAATGATGCCATAATCTATCTTCCATATGTGTATCTGTATTATCTGATTGATGGATTGTTGCCAAATTGGTTTCTGATTAGTTTGTCAAGCACTAGAAATCACTTCATGCAATAGGAAACTGTAGTGTTCCGAGCTTATCAAAATATGGACATATCGATATGTTATCGTTTGCATGTTTTACCTTTTAGCTCTGCGGATTATTTATCGATAATTGAGTCTGGGCTTGTGTTATGAAATATTTTCTGATTTTCCTAGAAGTCATTTTGAAGGTAATTTCATTATGCCCCTCTTATGGAAACCCTTCTCCCTGGAAAACAAGCTTCTCCTGACGCCAATTCTTCAAGGCAAATCATACGCCATAGACAGAATCAGGAAGAAAATAATCACTTTGTGCGATGTCTCCCAATCAAGCTCTCAAATCAACTCCATATATAAATCCTCTCAGAAGAGTTAAAGGAAGAATAACAGATCAGATGGAATCTAGGTTGGGCAAAGAACAAATTTTAGAAGATTTCCACTATGAATCATATATGTGAAAGCTCCTCCTTAGCTAGAAATCAAGAAATCTTCAAGAAACTCATGATCTTATAAACTATTGTATATCAGACTTTTCCAGATTACTTCCAGAGCTTCAGCATCCTGATCTCTGAGCGCAAACAACACTAATTTATTGCTTTATTTCAAAGTCTATGTGCGCGTATTTTAAGATCTTGTTTATCTGTATTGTATTGTATATATCTCAAGAACTGCGCAAGTTATAGACCTACAGTTTTGTCCGCTGCGGGAAACCGCAGTCATCTGTGTTTTTCTATTTTCGAATTTTTCTCGAAAACACATTTTTCACAGCGGCACATCAGAACTCGAATAATCTTTTACCGATTCGATTAAAATTTTAAACAGAACTTCTTGACGTAAGCATGATGAACATTATTTTTTTTGAAAATTGTAAAAAATTTTTTAAATGTTCATTTCATTTAATTTTTTTCAAAATTATTTAATGTATTCTAATTTGGACTCTCTTATTTATATTTCTATCCAAATTGTTTTACGCCTAAACTTTCCTAGAAATGATCGTGCTGTATGGGGCCTTTCCGAATTAGGTCTCTATTCAATATACTCTATTTCCGCCCGAAAATCAATTCACACCCTGAAATCAAAAAAGTCATAATTACGGGGGCAATATTTGTTTTGTTGTTCAGAATTTAGACTGAGCAATTAAGAGAGTGTGTCATTAACTTATTCTGAAAATTTCATAACACTCGGAGAATAAATACAGAAGTTATTCAATGAAAATAATTAGCGAAACATGCAACAAATGGGGCTACGGCGCTTGGGAGTGTTTAGTAAGGTGTGTGAGGGGAAGGGTAGGGGGTTTAAGAGGAGGTATTTATGTGTGCAATTAGAGTTTCGGATAGTTGAACAGTTTTATAGCTTTTTTCTATCATATCGTTACAATTCTCAATGTGTACTGACCGAGACGTAGTACTCGGGTCTTGACGAAGCTGATTTGAAGTTCTTTTGATGATAGCGCAGAAGAGAGTTTCTCAGAGAAGATGGAGTCAACCAATTTTTACGTCTTATAATTTTTGTATACATAATCAGATTGTTCTTTCAGGATAGACTGAATTAAGTCATTATATGAAGAACTGTAGCAAAACCGGGGTATCATATTAGGACGAAAAATATTTCGTGATGCCCCTGGAATTATTTCTAGCTCTAAGCTAAACAAAATTTCAACAGCTCAACAAGAACCCAACTTTTCATATGGAAATCCGTAAATGTTAGGTTAGGGTAGACGGCTCTCCGCCTTGCTTTAATCGACTTTAGCCGCGATAGAGGTAACAGTCTCTAGGTAAGCGGCATGTGGTCGATCCGAGATACATCTGTCTGGACAGACTCAGCTTAATGTATCATTTGGAAATCCATAGATGTTAGGTTAGGTTTGATGGATGAACCTCGCAGGACTTCAATCGAGATAGAGGTCACAGACTCTTGGTAAATGGTATATAGTCGCTCCCAGATACCGCTTTCTGGACAAATCCAGCTTAAAGTTTCATTTGGAAATCTGTAAATGTTAGGTTAGGTTTGATCTCAGAGAGCCTTACACAGACCTTAAAGTCCTAAAGGTAACGCTAAGTGTTTTGGAGAATTTTATTTGATCTTTGATCGAGATGGAGGTCTCTAGGTATGCAGTATATGATCGATCCGAGATATTTATGTGTGAACAGATCCAGCTTAAAGTTTCATTTGGAAATCCATAAATGTTAGGCTAGGTTAGATGACAGGCCCTCGCAGGATCTTACATATACCTTAACGTCCTTAGTGATAGGCTTAACATTGTTTTAGTTAACCCTATTAGATCTTTAATCGAGATAGAGGTTACAGATTCCAAGTATACGACATATGGTCGCTCTCAGATTCCGCCGTCTGGACAGATCTAACTTAAGGTTGGAGGAATACTGAGGGACAACTGGTCCAATTGAATAATATATAGAGATGGTCTGTGAGATAGATGCTATTTCGACTTGGAAGAATTGCATAATTAGACTTATGTAAAGCATATTGAAATCAGGAAAGATCATGATTCCAGCTCAGAGTTCAATAGAGAAGCCTAGTCAAAACTTTGGTCTAAGTTTCAACTTAAAATTCTTCCGATCGCGAGAGTTCGCTATGAGCTTGCATCTATAGAGGGTCTGTGAGAAAGATGCTATTTGGTCTTAGAAGAATTTCCTAATGAGGCCTATGTAAAGCATATTAAAGTCAAGGAAGATCATAAATTTAGCTCAGAGTTCAAAAGGGAAGCATAGTCAAAACTTTGGTCTAAGTTCCAGCTCAAAAGTTCTTCCGATCAGGAGAGTACGCTATGGTTTTGCGCTCTCTCCAAAGCTGCATTTCTTTATCAGTTTGCGTTTTTGTGTTGTCTACGGTTCAGTTCCGATTGCACTAGAAGCTAAAGCCATATACTATATGGTCTATATATAATGTACATATATGTAGATTTAGCTAGCTAGATCGATTTGTATATATAATATACATATTTTTAGCTGATTTAGCGGATGTTTAGTTGCCAGCTGCGCACGCTGTTGATAGCACTCTCTCATCCGCGAGAGAGAGAGAGAGAGAGAGAGAGAGGTCTCTTGTACTACCCATCTCAGTGTCTGTTTTGACTGCATTGTTCCGGTATATAACTCTCTGGGGTCTTTGGTATCGATCGGCCTATTTCATATATAGTCAAAGCTTTAGCTTTTAGAGCTGTTTTGGGGGCTAGAAAAGCCACACACACAGACACGTACACCCATTGGGCTGTTGCCTCAAATAGAGCGTCGATGTTCCAAGGTTCCCAAAGTTGTTGTTGTTGTGGTTATTGTTGTTTTGTTATCGCATAGCTCGACTTTTTTTTTTTTTTTTTTTTTTTTTTTGCAAAATGACGTCAAATGTTTTGGAAAAGAAGAAGAGCAGACCGTGTCGTAGTGCAGCGGGGGGACCAACGGGGGCTTTGGGGCTTTGAGAGTGTCTCGGTGTGTGTTTGTGTGTGTAACTGGATAGCCATTCTTGATACCTCATTGTTGTTGTTGTTGTTGTTGTTGTTGTTGTCGTTGTTGCCATTAACATTTCCATTTATTATCATAATGCGATTGTTTAGCTTGTTGTTTGGTTTTTTTTTTTTTCTCGTTTCGCCTTGCCCCGAACTCTGGTTTTGTTTTCAATTTTTAGTTCCGATTTTGGTCGCTTTGGTTCCAAATTTTTCACCCAAATTTGCTGATAGTTTTTCGGTTTTCCGTGGAAAATTTCAAAGCTTATTCACTTTAAGCTCAGGTTTGTGGGGCTTTTCAAGGCCATGTCCAACTGTCTGATTCTATCTTGTTCTATACCAATATTTTTCAGTTTTAAAGCTCTTATCTTTTTGCATCTATTTGCATATTTTTCAGAATCATTATATCATATAGCTGAAAGTTGCATAAGCTCATATTCTCCATGTTTTTAGAGCTTATGTATTGAAATCACACACACGCTTAGGACTTCTGACTATATATTTTTTCATAAAATTTCAATAACATCAGCCCTCAAATAAAAGTCGGTTTTGCCCATATTTTCCAAGTTTTTATAGCTATTGCATTTAAACTGAAAAGTCTCTTAAGACTCTTTGTTCCGTATCATTCTACCAAATTTCAGTAGTAACGGGCCACTATATAGCTGTAATACAACTGAAAATTGGTTTTGCCCATATTTTCCAAGGTTTCCAAGCTATTACATTTAAATTGAACATACACTCAAGAATCGTTACAGTCTGTTGGTCTCTAAAGTTTAAAAACAATCGGTCTACTATAACATATAGCTGCCATACAACTGCAAGTCGGTTTTGCCCATATTTTCCAAGTTTTTCAATATTTTGCACTTAACTTTGGCACACCCTTAGGATTGTTCATTGTCTATCTTGCTACTAAATTTCAACAGTATCAGGCCACTATATCATATATCAACCATATAACTAAAAGTTGGTTTCACCCATATTTTCGAAATTTTTTAATCTATTGTAATTTAACTTTACACACTTTTAAGACTCTTCGTTGTCTATCATTCAGGCTAGTTATTATTTAGTTGTGATACAACTAAAAGTTGGTTTCGCCCATATATCCCATGTTTCTTCGACCATTTTATTCAAATTGGACACATACTTAAATTTCTTCCTTTTCTCTGACTATATTGAATTTCATAAGGATCTGAACACTATATCATATAGTTGTCCCTTTATTTCCCATGTTTTTCAACCTATTGTATTATAAGAAAATCAATTCTTATCCTCTACACAATGTTTTACTACAAAAGAGATACAATTCATTGTCGTCCCATAGATGCTACTTCCTTGCCTATTTTCAACTTCCTTACAAACCCAATTCCACATAGAGTATATCATCTTCGGCTGTTGATTTCGGTTGTTTTATGTTTTTTGCATTATTTCGCCAAGTGTCCACAGCCACACGTAATTATCCAAGTTGTCTGGTTTCGTCTTTTCGAGCGTTTTCAGCCGTTTTCAACAGTTTTCGACTGTTTTCAGCAGTTTTCGACCGTTTTAAAGCCAACCACAGATGGCGCTGCTGAGAGATCCGAGATGCCAACACGCCGCCACAATTCCTACTTAGTTTTGGATGCGTGCGCCGCCGCCTGCCCCTGTTTAATTTCATTTTACAGCATTGCAAATTTAATCAATTTTGATTGATGTGTGCGCCGCTCTGAGACAACAACAACATCGGCGACAAGCAACAACATCAAGCAAACAGACAACAACAACAACTACAACATGCCGACGACAACAGGCCAAAACAAGCCGCACTCTCAGTCGGCATTTGTCCGTCTGTCTGTCCGTCCGCCTGTCTGTCCGTCCGCCTGTCTGCCTGTCTGTCCCACTGTATCTCTCAGCCTCTCTGTCGCCCGACGAACGCAACCACAACGAAGTGTTGTTGCCCTCCTTCAATATAACACTTGACTGTAAGATCTAGGTTAAACCTAACCTCACTCATAGATATGTCTCTAGGCCTCTATCTATCTCGTCTAAACATATAACTCAAAAGGCCTTTAAGCCCATTAAGCCCTCTATAAGCTTAGCCAAAATAGGTATATCATAATTCAATATAACTCTTGGCTATATGATCTATGTTACACTTAACCTCACTCATAGATCTGTCTCTAGGCCTTAGATAATATCTATATCAACTTATAAACATATAACTCAAAAGGCCTTTAAGCCCTCTATAAGCTTAGACAAAATAGGCATGTCAAGACCCTTATCCCCTTTCATTCCTCACTAATAATTCAATATAACACTTGACTGTAAGATCTAGGTTACACTTAACCTCACTCAAAGATCTGTCTCTCCAGGCCTCAGCTTATATCTATCTCATCTTATAGCTCTATAACTGAAAATGCATTAAAGCCCTCTATAAGCTTAGCCAAATTAGGCACGTCAAGACCCTTATCCCCTTTCATTCCTCACTGATAATTCAATATAAAACTTGACTGTAAGATCAAGGTTACACTTAACCTCACTCATAGACCTGTCTCTCTAGGCCTTAGTTAATATCTACTTCATCTTATAAACATATAACTCCACAGGCCTTTAAGCCCTCTATATTATTACCATAACAACCCTATCGGGTCACAGCCTGAAGCACTATTATCCTTTATTACTTACTGAAGAACTTTCTTTACGTGGGCGGATATCAAATCCTACGCCACAACCTAGTTTTTCTAGAAGGGTCATGCCTATTGACATGAGCGGGACCCGAACTCGCACCTCTTGTGGTCCACTGGTCCACCGAGGCACCCATAAGCCCTCTATAAGCTGAGCCAACTTAGCATGTCAAGACCCTTATCCCCTTTCATTGCTCACTAAAATTAGACAGTGCTTAGACCTCTAACAAGAGACAACTTGCTACTTTAAAGGTTAGAAACGATCTAAAAGTTCATAGAAAGACTCTAAGCTATAAAGTCTGAGACGAAAACCCAGCTCAAGGAGAAGTCTATAGTGAAATTTTGTAAAGATCTAAGTCTTAAGAAAGAGACTAAGAGATTGCCTCGAAGAAAATATCATAAAGAAAGTGTGAAATAATATAACAGAGATTCAAGAAAATGTCCAAGTGAATCTAACAGATTCTACAGTTGAGTAAACAACACACAAAAGCACTCTCCACAGTAGAGTAGACATTAGTGTAAACAATTCTCCAGACGTGTCTTTGTTTATGCGAAACTTTAGACTCTAGAAAGCTACCAAAAGGAATGCTAAAGACGCTTGCAAGCGGTTGGCTGAGAGAACTACAAAAGTCAACATATGAAAATTCTGAAGATTCATCTAAGGATGGAATTCTACACTGTGTTAACGGCGTTACATAGGGAGATTGGAATAATCTAAGCACAAGTCAAAGAAGAGTAGCAAAAAGCTGCTAAGAAAAACGATTTATTCAAAGCTGAGAAGATAAGAAACAAAGGATCCTAAAGAGATCCTCCTGTTTTCTTCTCCTTCCTTTCACTCTCACTGTCCCGCTTTGATCCCAGTAAATAACATAACTCTTATCCAGAAAAGGGGTCGTCAGTAGACCAGTGGATAGCGGATATAGAGATAGAGTTACACATCCAGAAGAAAGTTGGTGTAAGATTCTAAGGTCATAAAAGACACACAAATAGTAGTCCTTGAGGAGAACCCTACAATGACCTCAAAAAAGATAACTAAGAAAATGACTAAGACTTGGTTTTAAGATACCCAGTCCCAGAAATTCTGGGACTCCTCATTGAACGCCTCTTTTCATTTATTAAGCTCTTTAATCCAAACCTCCAACAACTAAAACTCGTTAGAGACCTCTCTGAAAGCCTGTTTGTCGTACTATTAACTTCACTGTGAGCTTCTAGAACTTTTTTTGAACTGCCAAGACCATATCTTAGAGTAAAGCTATCAAAAAGAGGCTCTATCCTCTGACGTTTATTAGGTAGGTTTTAAAAAGTGTTCCGAGGAGGCTAAAAATGACTTTAAGAAGGGATATATGGAAGTGACGGAGTTTGGGGCCTCGGTGGTCCAGTGGATAGCGCACTGTCCCGCCAAACAAGAGGCGCGAGGTTCGAGTCCCGCTCATGCCTTTAGGCATAACCCTCCTAGAAAAACTAGATTGTGGCGTAGGATTTGAAATCCACACACATAAAAATGTTCTTCAGTGAAACAGAGGAAAAATATAGGGCTTCAGGTTTTCACCCGAAAGGGTTGTTATGGCCATATAATAATAATAATAATGACGGAGTTTACAGAAAAGTCTCTAAAAATAGGTCCCAGAAAGCTTAAGATGAATTTAAGCTATGATATAAAGAAGGCTATAAGAAGATACTTTATAATATATTATATTATATATATATTCTAACAATATATGTGCCTATTCAGCCAGTTTAAGGAGATATGTAATGAATAGGAGAGAAAAGGAGAGATCAATGATTGCCTGCAGTTTCTGAAGATATGTTCCAGATATAGGTTTAAGCTCTTCCTTTTGATATAACAAAAAGGTATCGAGTTGTTTGAGTGAAACTCAAATGACACCCTTTAAGCAAACAGCTTTCTTATAGACTATACCACAGTTCATTTGCCCTATCTATCTATCGTTACTTTCCCAGAAAGAGTAGCTTTCTAGCAAGTTTTTACGATATTATAGAAAACGAACTACCCAAACTTGACCCAATTTCCCCAGTTGCTTGTGGGTCTATCCGATTGGTAAAACGGAAGTGTCTATAATTGTGTGTACAGCAAATTATAGGGTATGCATTCCGTTAGACACGTTCGCTTGTTGTACAATCGTTTGGTATGTCAGTCGCATACGGTGGGTCGTTTGGTGGGTCAATTGCGGCTTAGGCGACGTCGTCGTCATCGTCGTCGGAACAGGTTCGCCAATGCGCAGAAATCAATCAAATCGAAATGCACAGCAACAGCAACAGCAGTAGCAACAACAACAACGATAACGATTCATCGTATCCAACTGACATACGATACTCTCTCGACAGACGTCTCTCTGGACAGTCCGGTGGTCGTGGAGACGCTTGGAGACGACAGATGCGTCGGGGTCTGCGTCAGGCTCTGTGGACAACGGAAGGACGCTTGTCACATGTCGTGTAAAATGTCCGTGTGCGCACTTACACAGCCGCCAGTGCCACGTAATACCCCCAGAAGTACAACAACAACGACAACGACAACATCAACAGCCGGAGCACCCTGTACAGCCGGTAATACAAGCACATCCTCCTCGAGCCAAACTCAACCGCCATCGCCACCCATCTCGCCGCAGGTGCGCATCTACGAGGATTTCGACAGGATGAGCGCCAAGGAGGTTTACTACAACGAGGCCGGAAAGAAGGTCACCGTCAAGCTGCTGCACTTTCCCGACGTGCGTCCCGAGGATATAGCCAAGCTGCGTTTCGATGACGACGACGAACGTCTTGAACCCGCTGGGGACGAGGATGAGGGCGATGCCGACGCCGATGTCGATGATGATGATGGTGTTGACAGCGATGCGGGGCACAACAACAAGGGTAACGCCTCCGCCAGTGTGGACAGCGTGGATGCCACCGCTGGCAGTGATGCTGCCACCGCTGCCAGTGCTGCCACCTCGAATAAGAAAATCTTTCGCCGCAAACTCTCCGGCAACAATATGCAGACGCGCAAGTGCAGCCTGGCCTTCGCCCAGGCACATGGCATCAAGCAGCGGGCCGAGAAGAAGCTATCGATGCCCACCATCAGCATCACGGCGAATTTCGGCGGGGAACACAACAGCCTCTCGAATGCCACGGGACGCAAATTGTCCCAGCAACATTCGCAGCCGCTGCCCAATGCCCTGATGATGATGACACCACCGCCAAGACGATCCCACTCGCCGCTCGGCCAGAGCTTGTGTCCCGGCTACATACAGTACTCTAAGTCCTTGCTGGAGGTGCCCATGCCTCGGGACTATGGTTACGCCAGCAGCGATGATCTGAGCTCCGAGTGGGATTCGGATGTGTCGACATCGGCGGCCAGCGGCTCGACGGCGGCCACGGCAACGGGCTCGGCCAGTGTGACCAGCACCAGCGGCACGAAGAAGGTAAGATCGTGTGCAGCAGGAACACCCTGTGATAAGGGGCAAACGTTCAAATGGTCGGAAGTTGTTGAGGCAAGTTTTTGCCGGAGTTTCTAAGAGTGCCGATTTCAGCTGATGCAGCTGTAGCACAGGGTATTACTTACAAGGTGTTACCTACAGGATGTTACTTACAGGGTGTTACCTACAGGGTGTTACCTACAGGGTGTTACCTACAGGGTGTTACTTACAGGGTGTTACTTACAGGGTGTTACCTACAGGGTGTTACTTACAGGGTGTTACCTACAGGATGTTACCAACAGGGTGTTATCTACAGGGTGTTACTTACAGAGTGTTACCTACAGGGTGTTACCTACAAGATGTTACCTACAGGGTTTTACCTACAGGGTGTTACCTACAGGGTGTTACCTACAGGATGTTACCTACAGGGTGTTACCTACAGGGTGCGCTCAGTTCCATCATTCCGATAGACTTTGTTCCCATGCACTCCAGTTTTGTTGCATCGATCGTAGCGTTTTGATCATCCTCTTGGAATTTAAGATCCCAAATTCGACGTTTCCAAAACATTTCCACTTTATATAGCAATCCATACCTCAGATCTTATAATGCCAAGGTAAACAACTACAAAATATGCTGGAAATGTATCGATTAGGCAGATTTTATTCGATGACAAAGTACCACTTCTGCCTTTGGAACACCTTATGCTTATTTCCTTCCCCAATATTCAGATGTTACATGGCTTTTCAAGGGTTATACTTGATTCTCAGCAATAATGCCATGATCTATTAGAACTTGGTACCCTCTTTAATATGTGCTCTTGCACCTTTCGTAGTGCTACCCTATGAGATAAAGGTTGCTAAGCGAGTTTGAAGCTTCCTTGAACTTCAGTAGTTAATACCTTTTGATATACCTATATAGTGCCAAGAGCTCTTAAGTCCCAAGCTGTTCATGGTCAAAAGTTTCTAGAAACATCGAACCAAAATAAAATCCCCGGACTTTCACACAGTTCAAGTCTCAGTTATGCCACATACATGTGTTAAGCTTCCAAAGACCCCATGCTTTCCCTCTCGATCGCTCCCCACGAGGCGCTACCCTGTTGAGCACGTTCGCTCTGCAGGCGGAACCATTACCGATGCTATCCGGCTCAACATCAGATGCTGATAAACCGTTGACGTCATTAGCCGCGTTCTCGATCTCAGTCAGAGTCCGATTTCGATTCCGAATCGAGTCAGAATCGGCTCGGTGTATATATTATATCATAAAATTTAATAGTCTTGTATACTTAATGAGCCCTAAGCACAATCGAGTCTTGCCAGCTGCTCGGACTGTTAGTCGAAATCCAATCAAGTTTTGTTTTTTCAATGAATATTGAAATATCATTAATTTATTAAGATAAAGAAGAAGAAGAAGTAGCCGAAGCAGAAGACGCTGAACTGGTATAACTAATATTATGCTACTCTCTTTATTTCAGAGCTCCGGTTGGCGTAAAATCCGTAATATCGTACAATGGACGCCATTCTTTCAAACGTATAAGAAACAGCGTTATCCATGGGTACAGCTAGCCGGACATCAGGGCAATTTCAAGGCAGGTCCCGAACCGGGCACCGTTCTCAAGAAACTCTGTCCCAAGGAGGAGGAATGCTTTCAGGTGCTCATGCAGGATGTCCTACGTCCCTATGTGCCGGTCTACAAGGGTCAGGTGACCAGTGAGGATGGTGAACGTAAGTCCAAAGAGATAGGGAATAGGGAATAGGGAGTAGGAGTGGCAGCTTGAACTGGTATTTCCCTTGCAGTCTATTTACAGCTGCAGGATCTGCTTAGCGATTACGTGCAACCCTGTGTCATGGATTGCAAAGTGGGCGTACGCACCTATCTGGAGGAGGAGCTATCCAAGGCCAAAGAGAAGCCCAAACTGCGCAAGGACATGTACGACAAAATGATCCAGATCGACGCCCAGGCACCCAACGCCGAGGAGCATGCGGCCAAAGCGGTGACCAAACCACGCTACATGGTCTGGCGGGAGACCATCTCCAGTACGGCAACGCTTGGCTTTCGCATTGAGGTAAGTTCCAGATGGGGTTTTAAGGTGCAGAGGAAAGTCTATGAGGTGTATCTGTCCCTCAAAATCCTTCATCCTTGTAATGCCTAGAAGTTAGCATCCCACTGAAACAAAAGCTAATAGAAAATATAGCTAACGATAGTTATGCGATATATAAACGAAACTATCGTAAACGATATGAAAAGCTATGACCTTTCACTCAGTTTCTGGCAAATAAAGTTTCGTTCTCAATAGCTCCTTTCTCGAAGAAAATGTAGCCTTCTTTTGTAATCTATCATTACTTTTGCCAAAACCATCCGAACACAATTGCATATAGCTGCTATATAACCAAAAGTCGGTTTTGTCCATATTTCCCACGTTTTTCAACATTTTGCATTTAAAGTTCACAATCCCTTAAGATTTGCTCTTATCCAACACTCTACCAAATTTCATAAGGATCGAACTATTATATTACAAGGTTCCCATATAACCAAAATTTGAGTTTGCCAATATTTCCCATATTTTTCGACAGAATAAATTTAAAGTACACAAGCACGTCAGATTTCCCATTATCTATCGCTCGCCCAAATTTGATAAAGACCGAACCTCTATATCACATAGCTCCCACATCAATAAACGTCGGTTTTGCTCATATTTCACCTGTTTTTAAATATTAGGGATTGAAACCTCAGACACTCTTAAGATTCGTTATTATCTATTGCTTTACCAAATTTCATAAGGATTGGACTTCTATATCGCATAGCTTCTATATGACCAAAAGTCGGTTTTGCCATATTTCCCACATTTTTCAACATGTTGCATTTAAAGTTTACAGTCACGTAAGATTTGCTATTATCCAACCCTCCACCGAATTTCATAAGGATCGGACCTATATACCACATAGCTGCTATATAACCAAAAGTCATTTATGCTCATATTTCCCATGTTTTTCAATATTCGAAATTGAAAGCTTACATATGCTTAAGATTTGTCACTATCCATCGCTTAATTTCATTTCATAAGAATTGGACTTATATATCACCTAGTTTTCTTACAATCTAAAGTCGGGCTTGTCTATATTTCCCATGTTTTTCAACATATTAGATTAAAATTTCACACACACTTAAGATTTGCTATTATCCAAATTTCATAAGGATCGGACCTATATACCACATAGCTGCTATATAACCAAAAGTCGGTTTTTCGCATATTTCCCATGTTTTTCAATATATGGGGTTAAAATTTCACACACACTAAAGATTTGTTATTGTCCTTCGATCTACAAAATTTCCTACGGATTGAGCTGCTATTTCAAGCTAAAGACAGCGGTTATATTCCAAAGCTCTGAGGTACTGATGTCAGTGGAAGTTCTCTGGAGTTACAAGAATGTGTATGATGTTTTGAAGTCAACAAACTTGTTTTTGTGATTGAAATTGATTAATTGTTCTTCCTTTGGATCTTCGCAGTGCACAAAATAATACTTCCTTCTTTTTTGGATCACTTTACAGGGCATTAAGAAGAGCGATGGCACCAGTTCCAAAGATTTCAAAACAACCAAGTCACGCGAACAAATCAAATTGGCATTTGCCGAGTTCCTCAACGGTCAGCCAAATATACTGGTAAGATATACCGAACAACAACTTCGATAAGAAGTGATCCTAACTAATCGGAACCCTTCTTTTTGTAGCCACGTTATATACAACGCCTGCGCGCCATACGCGCCACCCTCGCCGTCTCGGAGTTCTTCCAGACGCACGAGGTGATCGGCAGCTCTCTGCTCTTCGTGCACGACCAGACCCATGCGAGTGTCTGGTTGATAGATTTCGCCAAGACGGTGGCGTTGCCACCTCAGCTGCAGATCGATCATTATTCGGCCTGGAAGGTGGGCAATCATGAGGATGGCTATTTGATAGGAATCAACAATTTGATTGATATATTCGGCGAGCTGCAGGCGGCAAACGATATGGAATCGGTGACAGCTAGTGGTACGAGTACCATAACTGGTTCTGTGACCGGTTCCGGTTCGGGTTCCGAAACAGCATCAGCATCTGGTTCGGGTTCAGTATCACCAGCGCCAGCGGAGGAAGCATGATTTTGATATATCCATAGATATATCGATATATAACTATATATATAAACAAACGGGGGCTGCGCCCCAAAATTAAGTACATATCCTAGCACATTCCTCCCCCCCCCACCCCCAAACCGAACTTCAAGGCCCCACTTTAAAGGAAATCCTAGCGCTAAAGCAAGCAAATTTTATGCACCATTTTGTTTCCCACTCTCAAAACTTAGTTAAGTTGGCAAATATCTATATATCTATATATATACTATATACTATATATATCTATATATACATAATATTTTTTGTTTAACTCCCTGTTTTTTTTTTTGCTCCCCACTTAACTTGTAACCCGTTAAGTTTAAAATCAAAGACTGAACAAACAATATGCGCCTAACTCTATATACATATATATCATATATCCGATATATCCGATATATATCTCGATATATAATTGTCAATAGTCTGTTGTGTGTGCTCTTGTTGTCCACAAAATACATATATATCTATATATCTATCTGAACGAACAACAACTACAACAACAACAACACCAATCGACCAACAACAACAACCACAACAACAACAACTTATCAAATAATGTTATTAATTTTATGTTTATTATCGATTATTATTTTACTAATAAAAACTACAATAACAACAACTAACTAAAATATATCGATTGCACTATTCAAACTCATATACGATATGTGTGTTATTCGAAAAACATTCGCAAAATAAAGTTTTTTTTTTGTCTCATAAATTTGGTTTTTTATTTCCGATTTTAGTTTTAGTTCCTCCTTATCGTTTATCAAACATTTAAGTACAATTCCCGAAAATTTCAGTATGATATCTACAGTCGTTAAGCTGTTTTGTAGCTTCAAGCCCCAAGAGCACATGTAATGTATTTGTCTTCGTTTAAGTCCAGTTCTTTCATTTATTCGTCTCATACATTTTTGTGTATCTGATTTTCGTAATACTCAAAAGTTTGCTAAACATTTATGCATATTTCTTGAAAATTTCAGATATTAATCTACAGTCTTTCAGCTGTTTTGGAGCTTCCAACCCCAAGGCCACGTTGTGCGTTCATCTGAAATCTTGAGCAAGCTCTTTATAGAAATGGTTTTTATACTCAAAGAACTCAAGAACTCAAAGAAAATAATAATTCATTACAGCTTGTCACGTAGCATCGTAAACCCTCAAATTATTACAATTTTTTAATATTTTTTACTACAATTACAACTATCGCCCACATTACCATAATCTTCAAGCAATTGCTTTTAAATCTAATACACTCTTAAGTTTCTGTACCATCTATCATTCCACCAAATTTCAAAAGGATTCATCCATAAACATGGCAGCTACGTTCTTCCTACAAGTCAGTTTATGTTCTCATATTCTTATATCAAACCCTAAAAATTTCAAAAAAAAAAAATTTACGAAATGATTAAAATTTGAAAGTGGAATCAATTGGATTCAAAAATCATGCACAAAATGGTATAATAAGTCAAAATCGGTGCAGTTTTGACCAAGTTATAAGAATTTCAAATATTCCCATATATGAAACTTTTGACTCACATGTTAAAATTTTACTCAATTTCAGACCGATTTTTGGGTGAAAAATGAAATTCGTCCGACGAAGTTTTAAAATAGCTTTTTATGCTAATTTTGATCACAGAAATGGAAAGCAATTGAAATTTTCAGTTTTTATTTTTCAAAGTTTTTTGAAAACATAGGGGGGACCCTTACCTCAAAATCCGAACAATTTCGAAAAAAAATTATTTTCACGAAATGATTTAAATTTTAATGCAGAATAAATTGAACTCAAAAATCATGAACAAAATGTTATAACAAGTCAAAATCGATGCAGTTTTGACCAAGTTGTGAGATTTTGAAATATGCCGGAAAATGGAACTTTCACTTTACATATTAAGATTTTACTCAATTTCAGACCGATTTTTGGGTGAAAAATGAAATTCATCTGAGAAAGTTTTAAAATAGTTTTTTGTGCTAATTTTGATCAGAGAAATGGAAAACAATTGAAATTTTGAGTTTTTATTTTTCAAAATTTTTTCAAAACACAGGGGGGACCCTTACCTCGAATTCGAAAAAAAGTCAAAAAAATGTATATTCGCAAATTGGGTAAAAATTTGAATGTGAAATGAATTGGAATCAAAAATCATGAACAACATGGTATATCAAGTCACAATCGGTGCAATTTTGACCAAGTTATGAGCATTTCAAACTCGGCCAGCATACCTACTATATCCTTCATCCCACCCAGAGTATAAAGGGGGCCTCGCTGTATGAATGCGCCGATCTCGGAAACTACAGACTTCAAACTTGGCATGAATATTCGTGTATAGCGGCACGCCCCTTCGCCCGATAATCGATAAAAACTATTTTCGATAAAATGACCATAACTTTGGCGATTATGGAGCAATCGGATATAGATGTCAGGCCATATGAGATAGAAAAGGAGTTATAAGATAGAAACTGAGTTATAAGATAGGATGTAAGATGTAGGATCTATAACATAGGATATATATCCTGGAAGATAGCACTTTTTACGGCTTATTCAACCACGACTCTAAAGGTTTGAATTTAAAAAAAATACAACAGGTCATGCACTCCCGACATGAGTGGGGCTCGAACCCACGACCTCTCGGTATGCACAGCAGCC